>JANHFO010003940.1:36599-51970 GCA_032468095.1 Pareas carinatus
GAAGTCCGGAGATCGGCCTGCAAGCCGAATTTGAGGCTTCCCAGCACCCTGCGGGTGGGCGGAGATCACTCCGCGGGGTGCCAGAAAGCCTCCAGTTCGGCTTGCAGGCCCATCTCTGGACTTTGAAGCACCCCGCGTGACGATCTCCCACGCTTTTTGGGAGTATTCGCTCCATAAGACGCATACAGTTTTCCCCCCACTTTTTTTGGGGGGGGGAAGTGCGTCTTATGGTGCGAAAAATACGGTAATTAGAAAATACACCTAGATGTTTTAAATGTTTTTCTCATTAAAATATTTATTTATTTAAATAATTAATTTATGTACTGTTGTTAGGTGTCTTAACAGAGCACAATAGTATATCAAAACATGATAAAAAGAAAGTAACCCAACAATACCTTTTTGCTGAAAAATATAGTTGAACGTTTCCAAAATAGTTTTCATTCTCACAGGCATTTAAAGTAACTCAAACCAGAATTTTTACAGGCTACAAAATATTTAAAAGCAATATTACTTATTCTGTCAAGGAAAATCATTTCAAAATTGTAAACCAGTATAGGGAGAAGTATTGTACCTATTAATAGGCCCTCTTAGTTGTGGCATGAACTACAGAGCGCTCTTGGTTAATATTAAATGATGCACTAAAATAGATGGGAAAGATACTGTAAGGACCTCAAATACTCTCTGAGACTACAGGGTTGTATCTGCAGTTGCTTAAAGTTTAATTTAAAATAAATATCTGAAATCAAAACTTTGTCTAAAAATCCCCTATTAGACAAAACTTTGTCTAAAAATCCCCTATGCTCTGCAATAGATTTAAATAACAATTTTCCCATGTGTCATATAATCCAATCAATGTTTCAAAACTGGATTGCTTGGTCTTCTCGGTGGCAGGAATAAAAAGTATTTTCATCTCTCATGTAATCTGAACGTCCAAGTATATC
Source organism: Pareas carinatus (assembly GCA_032468095.1). Classification (NCBI taxonomy): domain Eukaryota; kingdom Metazoa; phylum Chordata; class Lepidosauria; order Squamata; family Pareidae; genus Pareas; species Pareas carinatus. Next base: position 37,541 of record JANHFO010003940.1, read on the forward strand.
CATAGACCTGAAGATATTTTAAGGCTAGGTGCCGTCGACTTTACTACTAATAACAGCAATTGCCAGAAGGTTCAATTGATAGACTTAACATGCAAAAAAATAAATCTTCATCTAATTTTTTTAAAAACTTAGTCTTTCAAAGTTGATATTAGTTTATATTAGTAAGTGAATTGGAATAAGTGCTTTTTCATTTCATATGTCCATGAAATTCCAAGTTTGTGTAATCAACTATTTTAAAATCCTGTGTATTTTGTAAAAGCACTTGAATATTTTGGGAATGAAAGTAATATATTTAATTTTCATTGAATTCATAGTTATTCAAACTATAGTTATTTTCATGTGCAACATTTTATATAATATTTCAAGAACTCGTGGCAAGTCATATTTAGTATTATTTACAGTGTCTTAAATATTGCCAGTAAAATTAAAATGAAGACAATTTGGACATTCGTAATCCTGTTCACTTCAAATTAATTTTCAAATAGTGAAGCTCTTCTGTTTCCCCTTCCATCCCATACATACTTTTTTTACTTTGTAAAGAAGAAACATTGTGTTTTAATGAGATTACCAATTTTCTTTTCATTTTCTGTTTTGCAGATTCAGAGACATCCCAGCCAGAATCGACACAAACAGACATTGAGTAAAAAACTTCATTGCCACAATCCTGTTGCTATTTCCAAACAGCACTGTGTGCAGAAAACTATTATACAGCTTTGGAAGCAGCTCCAATAATTACCTGCTAACCAACTATAATATGCTTCAATAGTTATATGATAAACCAACTATTGGTAAAGCTGGCCTAGTCTCTTCTAAAGCCACACCAGTTGCTTGAGAGCTAATGAGTATCCCTAAAGTCATAGGACACTATTAATATAAACTAGGCTTTGACGTTGTACTATTGAAAAGCATATAGGGGAACACAAAAATGAGACCAGCTTGAGCTTTACAGTGCTGATTTTTATTTTTGTATATTTTTTCAAGTAAAAGCTAGTTATTTTCAATTTTTTATGTAATAAATTGCATCTCTGTAGATATTGACAGTGTAATTGAATATAAAAATTTAATAAAATAAAATAAAATAAATAAATAATTATTTTTCAGAATATTGGATTGTACTGATAGTTTTAAATACCATTTGTATTTTGTTCTGCTTTATACTTTACATATAAACGTATATAAATACTTGATTCAAAACTTTACTAGTCACCTTTTAATGAAGATTTTTATTGCCTAAAATGCAAACCTGGCAGTAGTACCTGTAGCATACTATTTAAAGCAGCGGTCGCCAACCTTTTTGACTTCTGGGACCACCAAATTCATAATTGGAAATCTCGAGGGCCACCAATATGAATTTGAATTTACATACATTTGTAAAATAATGATCAGAGAACTTCCATTTTATTAATAGAAAAGGCACCTATTTAATATAACAAAATTAAAAAAGCTTATTTGATTATAACAAAATCATAAATGCTTATTTAATCATAACAAAATTTTTAAAGGTTGAAGGGTCCAGCAACATCACCGAAAGTAGCATTGAGTCACCCTTTCCTCTGAGCCTTGTGCGATGAGCACAGTGGATTGTTTCTTTGCCCACCGGCAGCACTCCTTGCTCCTCCTCCACAAGCTATTGAAAAAAAATTCAAATAACCAAATTTTCTTGCGGACAACCAGGAATTTTGTAAAGATTGTTAAAGTTCAATGCTAGTTATTCAAGTTATCTGTACACCTCCAATTCTTCCCTTTCCCTCCTGACTCCCTCCCCCTCTTCCCATTCCCTTCCCCCCATATCCCACATTTTGTAAATATTGATAAAGTTCAAAGTTACATTTTTATGTTATCTGTACACTGCCCTGAGTCCTTCGGGAGAAGGACAGTATATAAATATATATAAATAAATAAATAAAAATTCTCTCGTGGACCACTGGTGGTCCACAGCCCACAGGTTGGCAGTCACTGGCCCATGCTACCCTGTCAAGCACAGCTTCTTTCAATTGTTGGATGTTCAAATTGTATCAGATTTATCAAGGCAGCATGTTCTTTGCTTGCTCCTCATTTCCATAGCTTATTGTGTTCTACACAGTCGAAAGCTTTTCTGTAATGGATAAAACATAAATAGAACAGAACAAAACAGAATTCTTTATTGGCCAAGTGTGACTGAACTTGCACAACGAATTTGTCTCCAGTGCATATGCTCTTAATGTATTCACAAGCTACAAGTGACATACCACGATCATAATCAAATACATCCATCATGTCATAAAATACATTCATCATGTCATGAGATACATTTTTGTGATAGGCAAAGAGTGAGCGATTAGATGGGAAGACAAAGGTATGTGCCAAATTTGATGTTTGTAGCTTTTACACTTTTGGAGATCTCGTGATGAGTGAGTGAGTGAGTCGTTTTTAGCAAATATATACATAGATAATATATGAAACATGTATACAATTCCAAATGGTTCTTCCACAATGGTAGGAATTTACAGACTGTTTCAGTAGACAGCAAACGAAATGAGAGCAGAAGGAAGAACATAGCTAAGCCATGCCCAGACCCTTTTATTTCAACTTCCAAACAGTCCACATTGACTGACCTGTCATAATGGAGCATTCCAGGCCATCAATATTCTATCAAACTCCAACTGTGACTTTGGAAAATGGGTAAAGGCAAGAGAGGTGGGAGGAAGCCTGCAGCAATCTCAATCTCTTCATGGTCTCCTTCCCCTCCTTCCCCACAATCTGACCAGGAGGACAGAGAGGGACCCCCTCTTCCCTCCTTGTGGTTGAGGTGGGGTGGGGATTCTGGAAAGGCAGCCAATGTGGGATGAGATGCAGACCAGCCCTCCTTTCAACCACCTCACTGTGGTTGGGTCAGAGTCAGACTTTCTGGGCCCCAAATTAGACCCAGAAGTTGCGTTGAAAGAGGAAGGAAGCAGAAAAGGAAAAAGAGGAAACAGGGATGTTTAGATCTAAATCTGAGGGCTACCAAGGGTGGGACAGGATAGGGGCAGCAGGCATAACTGCTGCTATCTTGTGAGCTGAGCGCACCAGCACATTCTTTTTCCTGGCAGTACGACAGCAGTTGCAGCCACTGTGGGTATCAGCATAGGACCCCAGCTCCTATGTTCAGGAGCTATCCCATGCAGCTAATTGTCCTATACCACAAATGGGCTGAGTCAAGACAGCGTTGGAAGAGCAACAAGGAAGGGGCACCAGGCAGGTGCAGGGGGACCAGGGTGCAGTGGCCAGGGCAAGATGCCTGAAGTCAATTGTCTCATTCTGTTTGCAGTTTCTTCTTGGCCTACCTTTGAATTGAAACTGCCCATAATATATACAAGATCTTTTTTTTGGAATTTGCTTGAGAGCACATTGAAGCTCACTTTAAAAATGTTCAAATTCATCATCATTTGAGTGTATAGTTGGGGCATGAATTTGTAGTATGGTGATGTTGAGTGGCTTACTTGGAATTTGGATAGATATTATATGATAGCTATATGCTCTGTTCTTCTCAACACATTTATCCACTTGTTTGCTTAGACAAAATGCAACTCCTTCATTCCCACAATTAATATCTACCTATCAAGACCGTTATAGAGTGTTTTGTATTGATCTATGAGGATTGTTTATACTGTATGTCCATGAGATGATTACACAAACCAGTCATAATATTTGGATTAATAAATGTCTTATTTAGAGTCACAACTGTATAGGCAAAACCCACATTTAATTACCCTAAAAACCTTCCTACTCAGTCAAACCTAGCTGATTTTATTTTTCAGAAAGCTCCTTTTTGGGGAAGGGTTTTTAATTGATATTGTGATTCAGATTCCTCTAATGAGAAGAATCACTGGAAGTTATTCTAATATTATTATTGTGCAATTCCTTCATGTTACCAAAAGAGATGAAATGTCATATATATATATTGCCAGGAATCTGGTCTTTTTTGAAGTGGGGGGGTCTAATAAAAACAAGATATTGATTTATTCTGATTTTACTAAAGAGGTTTCTGAAAAAGGAAATATGTTTACAAATGCTATAGGTGTAGCTAGAACAATACAATATTTCATGCATTTTCTAGCCACATTCTCATAAATGTAGATCTTTGTAGATTCGATAATCCCTTGAATGCAGAAGTCTTTACCCTATCTTTAATATCTGCTGATAGACAAGCCTGGTTGTATTTCATTCCATGGAATCTGCTACTGGAGAAGTTTGAATTTCCCTAGAGCTGTTGTAAAAGTCTTAATTTAAGCTTTAAAAAGGGCATAGGAAGAATATCAAGGGGTTACCCTTGAAGAGCATTTGGAAGCTACAGCTGGCACAGAGTGTAGCTATGCAGGGAGTTTGTGAAGCCCAAAATACGGTCCATGTAACACCACTGCTCCATGAGCTGCTTTGACTACTGGTCTGATTTCAGGTGCAATTCAAGGTGTGGTAATCACATTTAAAGTCTTTCATGGCATGGGTCCAGGTTATTTGAGGGACCATCTCATCCCATCGGTATTGACCTGCCCCAAAACAATCATTAAGGAAAACAAACTCTTCACTACAATTGATTGAAGTGAAAAAAGTTTTTACTAAAATCTTGGTTGCAGGAAGGTGAGGAGGAATCTGAAGTTCCCATTCACCGATACATAAAACCAAATTCAACATTCCCCATACCTACCCCCAATGTTCAGCCCATCATTTGCATGCTTTGGGATGTTTAGGCTGCTGGAATTTCACACCCAGGGCATGCAGCCTTGAAGATGCCTAACACAAACAGTACCTCTCTGGTCTTTCTCACACATCCTCTCCCTCTACCTATTTCCCACCATTAGTTACACAGGTGTTTTATTGTTCCAAATAGTTCCACCCTCCCTTCCCCTTTGATGGCAGGATACCAGTAAGGGCCAAGCCAATGATGGAGATCATGACATGCTGCCTTACTTGACAAGCACATTAGTTCTGCAAAAGAGAAGAGAGAGAGAAAACAAATAAAAGAACAGGGTTAGATCATTTTGATTTATCAGTGTATTGATTGTGGAAATGTTTCAGGAGTTTGGCTGTTTTGATGTGTTTGAGGTTCACCCACTCCGTTTTGGAAAGGGGAAAGGCTTTCCACACCACCAGGTACTGAGTTTTCCTGCGGTGTTTACAGGAATCCAGGATGTTCCTGAGTTCAAAGTGCTACCTGTCCACAATTATGAGTGACTCATGTGCAGGGGGCGGTATTGAGTGCAGCATAGAAAGTGTAATTTGGTCACTGATGCAAAGTCCTGTCTTATATTCACTTTGAATGGGGTAAATCCTGTGCTGTTATCGACAGAATTATTGTAAGCCTCCTCAGCAAATGGGAGGACATTCATCCAATTGTCTCACTGATAGTTTACATAAAATCTGAAGTACTGTTCTAGAACCCCATTAGACTGTTCGCATACCCATTTGTTTGAGGATAGTGACTGGAACTCAGTCTCTGGGTGGTTCCCAAAAGTTTCAAAAATTCCTGCCACAATTTCGAAATGTATTGAATTCTGTGATCAAATATTATGGTCAGTCAACACCTCAAAACGAGCCTTAGCCTCTTTCAGGAAGTGTCTTCATGTGAGTAGTGTCCACTGTATTATGTAAACTTCCTTTTCCCAAACTGATGCTTGGTGTTGGTGAGCTTTTTAGAGGCCATAGGATCCCCTCCTGATTTCTTTATCACAGAACTGCTCCCATGGTCACATCACTGACATGGGCTTGGATGACAAAGGGAGCATTCAGTTCTCAGTGCTTTAGGACTGGCTCATCCATGAACAGGTGTTTCAGTTTTTTAAGCACCGTTGTTCATTGGAGTGGCTGACTGGGCTTGGGTATCCCTCCCCCTTTGGTTTTTAGCAAGTTGGTGATGGAGAGGGCGATTTGTGCAAACAAGGGGATGAATTGGTGGTAAAAGTTCGCAAACCCCAAGAAGCTTTGCAATTGCTTTCTGATGCAGGATGGAGCCCAGTCTACTACCATGCAGATTTTTTCTGGACCCATTTCTATTCTTTCACAGATATGCGATAACCTAAGTAGTTAATTTTGCTTGGATGGATCTCACACTTGGAAAGTTTAGTGTATAGTTGGACAGCCTGGAGTTTCTTTAGCACTGCTGTCACAAACCTGACATGCTCTGCCATAGTCTCTATTTTGATTAATAGATCATCCAAATAGATCACTGCTCCCTTGTACAAATGTTCATGCAGCACATCATTTATTAACTGCATAAAGACCACAGGGGCTCCTTGCAGTCCAAATGAGAAAATCTTGAATTGGAACCCCCCACCCCAATGGGGCAGTGGAATTTGGTCTTCCACTTGTCTCCCTTCTCATTAATTCTAACTCGATAATATGCTTACCACAGGTCCAGCTTTGTGAAGATTTTCCCTTTTGCCAGGTGGGCCAGCATGTCTTTCATTAGGGGTAGGGGTAAACATTTTCCACGCAAACAGTGTTTAAGCCATTTCTTTTTCTTGGAACAGAACAGGGGCAGCTACCCAGGGATGGGCCAGTTGGATGAATCCCCTTTCCAAATTCTTGTCAATGTAGCTCCATAGCTCATCCAATTCCCTGAGGGTCATTGAATAAGGCTTGTTGTTGTTCAGTCACTAAGTTGTGTCCAACTCTTTGCGACCCCATGGACCATAGACCGCCAGGCATCTCTGTCCCTCACAGCCTCCCGCAGTCTGCCCAAACTCATGTCTGTTGCATCAGTGACACCATCCAGCCATCTAATTCTCTGCTGTCCCCTTCTCCTTTGGCCTCCCATCTTTCCCAGCATCACAACCTTTTCTAATGAGACCTTTCTTCTAATTAGGTGGTCAAAATATTAGGTTTGAGTAACTTAGCCCCCAGTAAGATTTCTATGGGAGGTAGGCCAGTGGAGTGGGAGTGTGTCTGATCTCTTTTCTCTAAATGCATCCTGCAGGTCTTGGTATTCTTTAATGATTCTAGGTATTGCCTCCTTCTGTTCTTGGGACACAGCCCCCATTTCCCATCTGGACCACTGGCACCTTTAAATTGCTTAAATCTTTCCCCTAGCTTCTCAACTAGGGCAGCTTGATCAGGCATACCTGAGTCCAAGAGGGCCGGTAAGTCCGCTTTGAGTCATAAGGATTGAACTACTAGTTCTATGGGGATAGTCACTGGGTGATGGGGCCACTTGCCAGGTGGTCATTGTCAGAGTTGGTTTCCGTTTCTCTAGGGTCCTCCACTGGGTTGGTTGCAGTTCCATCACTACCTTTGGGGGGTGGGGAGAATTCTACAACTTGTACTCCCTCCAGGGCCATCTCCTGGTTTGGTGGTAGGAGCTTGGTGGGTCTCCTTGCAGGCCTAGGGACTTGTTTCTTTACCAGGCAGTTGACTGTGTACTCAGTGGCATACTGCCCCTCTTTTCCATACTTAAAGCAAGCGGTTGAACATTGTTGTGACCCCTGGGCACTTGATTGCAGTTTTGGGGTTTCTCTTTTCTCATGGAGAAATTTTCACTCCTGTGCCCTGATCAGTGCTTGTTCCAGACCAGGTCATTTCTGCCTTCCCCACCAGGACATACTATCCATGGAGAATGAGAGGGGGTAACTCTGGAGTTACAGATGTTTCAGATTTCAACATTCAGCACATCTTTGAAGCAGCTGATGAGGATGTCCTGCAGTCAATCAGTCAGCCTGCATGCCAGGTTGCCAAACTATTCAGTATATTGGGCCACTATCTCCTGCCCTTAAGTATAGTCTTGATGCAGTCTCTGAGTTTGTGGTCAGCTAAGGGGTCTTCAAATTGCTTGCAGATGGTGGCCATAAAACAACTGAGATTCCTCAACTCTGAAGAATTGTCATTATAGATAGTGACCATCCACTGGGAGGCTGCCACCCCTAGGGCTATAGTCATGCATCTCACTTTGACTCCTTCAGTGGGTAGTTCCAGGCTGCATGGCACCATGTAGGTCCCGACTAGGACCAGGAAGAATCCCAATTGCTGAGGATCCCCACTAAACTTCACACCCAGGATGGGCGATTTGCAGCTTCTTTTTCTCCCCAGGTGATGGTGGCCATTGCCCTTGTTGGACTGGCAGAGGTGCTAGTCATCACAGCAGAGGTGGATGCTCCATCATTGGTCACAGCAAGGAGGTGGTTGCGCATCAGGTTGCCTGATTCAAACTTGGACTTTGCATGCCTTGAAGTTCTTGAAGATCCCCTGCAAGAACTTCATGGCTTGATCCGTCATCCAGTCTGCTCAATCACCTTCTCCAAATTCCCCATCCACTTCTTCCTCCAGCCCTTCCAGCTCAGCTCACTTCCCGTGCTGGCATCTGCCCTGTCTCTATAGGTGAATGCCACCCTCAGGGATTTCCCTTCTCCTCCTTTCTTCTGGCCCCTAGGGATCATTGGGGTTTTTTGCGGGTCAGCCTCCCCCAGTCACTTGGACAGATCTAGTCCTCCCAGAGGAGGTCTCATGGATGCCTCTCCCCAGGTTTCAATTTCTTCCTGGTCACTCCCTTGAGTTGACATCGTATTTATGGTCCCCATGGTAAAGGTGATGTTCTCTCCAGGTTGACCACAATTACAGATTCCACCTAATGTCAGACCTGCCCCAGAAGGAAAGCAGATTCTCAACTCCAATTCATTGAAGTGAAAAGAACTTTTACTAAAGATCTTGGTTACAGGAAGGTAAGACAGAATCTGAAGTTCATGCTCACTGATACAAATAGGCAAAACCAATGTTCCACATCCCTGCCCCCAATGTCCCTAATATGGAGTAAAGAGTGTTTCTTTCCTGGGGAGGGAATTGAGGCCAGTCTCACGTGTAAATTAATTGCAATTATTCTAGAATGTGTTGGCAAGAGTGCAAATAGACACATATTTGCATCTTTTGTGACAGTGTCTAATTTGCAAAATATTTTGGTCAAACTTTTGAGAAAATAAGGAAATCCACATTTCAAAATGAATTACAAAATAAACAATAGAATTATTTATTTCATACAACAAATAAATCACATTGCATAAAATGCTCCATTTCTCTTTTCATATGTAGTGATCTGAGAGACTTAAATTGAAGAAGAGGAGGAGGAGCCACAGACAAGAAAACTCTCAGATTAGAGAAATCTGAGCCCAAAACAAAAATGGAATTTGAAAAGGCCATTCAGACTTGATTCTCCCTAGTTCTGTTTAGGATTAAGGAACAGAGAGGGAAAGCACATTCATACCTGTCAGATATTGTTACAACCCTAAAAATAAAAAATAGTTTTAGTATTTGTGTCTCTGGTGTCCACGTATGGCTTACCTTCAAGGACTGAAATTAGCAGTCAGAATTTTTCCTATAAAACATTAGAAAATGAATGCATAATTGTCAGTAGATCATATTCTAGAATGGAAAGTTGCACTAGCAGAAGAAATTAACTTAGAAAAAGAATTGAAAAATGCCATAATGAAGAATAGGGATATGTAAACTTGGACACCATCATTTATTTACATTAATACATTTTTTTTCTGATGAAATTGTCTCACTTGGCAGAAATGTCAAATATTGACATTTAAATATATGTTTTGTGTACATTTGTAGAATTTAAAGGGAGATTATTGAGTTTGGATTCAGGCAGCACCTGGCTCAATAATAGTAACTGTGAGAAAGATCTAGGTTCGAGTGAGCCACCACTTAAGTATGAGCCAGCAATATGCTGCAGCTGCCAGAAAAGCAATGAAGCATCAACAGAGGGATAGCATCAAGGTGAGAAGTGATAAAACTGCTTTATATAACACTAGTGAGGCCGCACACTTCCAATTCTGATCATCATGATACAAAAATGATGCTGAGATCCTAGAAATACCACAGAAAAGAGCAACAAAGATGGCAAAAGGTATTGCGCTAAATCTTATGATGCATAGTTGAAGGAGCTAGGCATGTCTAGCCTATCAAAGAGAAGAGTTGGGGGTGACATGATAACTACCTTCCAGTATTTGAGAAACAGTCATGGAGAAGAGAAAATTGACTTATTCTTCAATGCACCAGAGGGCAGAACAAGAAGTAATTGGTAGAAGCTTGTTAAAGAGAGATTCAACCTAGAAGTTAAGAGAAATATTCTGAGTGAGAACAATTAATCAGTGGAATAACTTGTCACTAAAGGATTACACAAATAGACTGAGCAACCATTTGACCAGGGCAGAATAAGATTTTCTGCCTTGGACTACCAGACTTCCGAAGTCCCTTTTAGTCCTATGATTCTATGAATTCCATCTCTTGCACATGAACTCTTGCACTCTTCACATATGCTCCAAGTGCCTAGATAACATGATGAGGATGTTAGTTGATGCAACTTCCCTAGCTTACTTTCACTGTCACAGTCAGAACATTAAATGCTGAAATCATTACAACACATCCTTCCTTTAAGTCAGAGGTTTTCAACCTGGGGTCCCTGGACCCCTTGGGGTTCATGGCAAGTTGCCAGGGGATCCACAGACTGTTCAAGAAAAAAATGGAAAAAGTAATATAAAAATGAAATGAAACCTTTCTTGTCATAGTACAACATGTATACAATGAGATTGTCTTGAATCTTCCTTTATGCATATACATGAATTGTCAATTAGTAATTAGTTGAATTTGTGAGAATGGGGTCCGCCATGCAGCAATGACATGTTTTGGGATCCGCAGCTTGAAAAACATTGAAAATCTATGCTTTAAGTCAATCTTAAACTTTGTAAGTGGCATAAAGGATAGCAGACCAGCCACAGAAAGCTATCACCAAAATAATCAACAGCATGGTGAACAAATGGTCTCCTCAAAAAGGCAAAGCAGGTCCAAATTCACCCAGCATTGTTTCTCTCCCCCTCCCCCTGTTAAAAGATCAGAAGCTTCATAAAACAAAGCGACAAGGCCCTAACACTAGTTACTGTTCTCCTCAATTGACCTGTCTACACAGTCAAGAGTAAGAGTGACTAAGAAGAAAACCCGTCAGGGAAGAAAATATTTTCTATGGCTTTGTTTTGTAAGGTTCGTTGCATCAGCGAATAGAGCAGTGAATAGAGGAAGAACTTTCCAGCCTGCTCAAACAATACACAATCACAGCCCATCCGTAACCTTCATCCGCCTGCAGCTTTCCTTGCTTTTCCACAGGCTTGGAACGCGTGCGCACCCGTACCTGCCCAACTTGCTCTCTGCTGGCCAGCAGCCTCCCTCTTTTCTTTTACTTCTTTTTGGACTTTCTCAGGTAAGGATGCTGAGAGGAGGTTCAACGAAAGAAGGGTGGGATGACCGGGAGGGCTGCTTCGCTGAGGATTCCTGAGGGCATTTTGTAGGAAAGTAGAAGACTCTCCTTTCTAGCCGCCGCACTTCCTCCCGAGCTTTCTGCTTTTGCAACGTCGGCGGCGAGAGAGGAAAGAGCGAGACCCAGTGCCCACCACGGATGCCCATTATGCTGTCTCACGGCCGGCTGCCCCGCCCCATCAATACTGGGGATAGTCAGCCTGCTATTATGAAGCCACGGATTTGTCCGACTTGTAGGACTGTTTCTCCTCCCGCCCTATTTGGTCCGCACCCTACCCAAAAGAAGCCGATCCGCTTAAGAGGAGCTAACCAGGAATAAAAACCAGGGTGATAAAGGCACCGTGAGGTATCAACGTCCAGGAAGCGCTGTATTACTCAATTCTGTTGCATTAATTGTGGCCGTGATTTTATGTTGTTTCTGCGGAAAATGCCTTCGTACTGGGTAAATGTGTATCGAAACGAAACCTGTACTGAGAGCGTGTATTTCCAGAAACCGGTTCCTTATTTGCATAATTTGTGCAGTGTTTGGTGCAACTTTCCGTTTCCATTCTTTCCCCAGAGTCTGAGGAAATAAAATGGCTACTAACGATGCTCTGAAGAAAAAGACAGAGGACAAGCAATGTGCAGAGTAAGAATTAAATGGAACTTTGACACAATATCTCAAAAATGAGGGGTGGGAGGGAACAAATTCTCTCTCTCTCTCTTTCTCTCTCATCCTAGAAATGGGTGTTCTAAAAATAGGGGAGTAATATGACAGTTATGCTGTGTTCATTACATCAATATTCTTATTTATTGATTTCAAATGGGCATTTTTGAGCAAATCTTCTGCAAAAGAATTGCATCAAAATGTTTTACATTGAGTAAAACTTAATCTGTTCACATAGTCAATAAGGAAGTGATCATGCAAAAAATACATTGTATTCATGATAACATCAATGAAATAAACATTTGCAATAAGAGATGCACTGATTTAAATATTACACTAATGTTGGTTGAAGCTAGCTATTTTGAGATTATAAATGTATTTAACTGTTTATTGGTAGAGATGCCAGAGTTTGTGTCCCTAATCCACATCTTAAGAAAATGAAAGATGACATCTTGTATCATTTTGCCCTTGGGACTAGTACTCATGATTTTCCTGCCTTATTTGGAGATATAAAGGTAAGAAAGAAAATTGCTCTAGACTGTTAAATGAAAGCAATTGTTTTCCATTTCCATTCTGCAGTTAAGTCTTATGAGAGTTTTTTTTCTTGTGCTATTACATTAGACATGGTTTGAGATACAGTTTGCAGAATTTACTTAAAAGCCAAATAAACTGGTGCCAGAAAAATAGTACTGAGTGGGAGAACGCTAATCATTCTCAACTATATATTTTGTATATATATTTTAATAATCATTTAAATTAAAATAATAAAAAGTCAAATATTTTTTCAACATAGATTGATTGTTTGGGTTATATATTCAGTTAATCTTTTAATCTTATATTTAGTCTGTCCATTTCTGCACGGTCTAATATTTTCCTTAACATTTCTTCATGTGGTGTGTCTTCTTTCGTCCAATGTTGTACAAATACGATTCATGCTGCTGTTATTATGTGTAAAATCAAATGTACATTTTGTTTCTCAAGTTTCTGTGATGCTATACCTGTTAAGAATAGTTCTGGTTTAAATTCTATTTGCATTTATACTATTTGCCTTAACTAAGTATGAATCTTTTTCCAGTATACTTGTGCATAATCACACGTCCACTACATATGGTAATAAGAACCTGTTTTACATTTACATTTCCAACATTTATCTGATATATTCTTAAACATTTTTGCTAATCTTGTCATCTATAAAATTTTCTTTATATGATGCAGACATTGTCATTTTGTAATTATTTTGCCATAGCTTTTGCCATTTTTTCTAACTCTATAGTATATCCACAATTTCTTGCCCATATTATCATTGTCTTCTTAACTTATTCTTCTTCTATTTTTAAGCTTATTAAAAAGTTACACATTTTTATTAATTTCTCATCTGAGGTTAATAACAATGATCAAACTCTGTTCTTTATAGAACCCATATAATTTAAAATCTTTATCATATCTTTTTTTATTTGCAAATATGTTTTCCATGTGGTGTCCATACCCCGATTTTCCATTTCTCGTCTTGTCTTAATTTCAAATTTCCTTCACATCTAGAATATTTTTATATGTCCAGATTTTCTCTAGATCAACCAAATTCGGATGTACAAATTCTTCCATTGTTAAAAACCAATCTAGAATTTTCAAATATATTTTTTGTTTTATTTTTCCCCAAGTTAATAATAATGCCTTTGTTACATAGCGGTTTTAGAAATATCTATCTTATCTTATTTTTTCCATACCATAAAAACACATGCCACCCAATCTGCAAATCATATTCTTCTAGATATAATAACCTCTTATTTCTCAACATAATCCATTATTTAACCCGTTAAAACTGAGGCTTGATAATATAATATCCAGTCTGGTACTCCATTTCTTCTTGTTTCTTGTGACATCTTCAAATTTATTCTTGCTTTTTTGCCTTGCCATATAAATTTTAAGATTACTGAATTCAGATCATTAAAAAAAATTTAATTTGATAGGGATTGTTTGAAATAGATATAATATTTTTGGTAATACATTCATTTTTACTGTTGCTATTCTTCCCATCATTGACAATCTTATTTTTTTTCATCTTTCTAGATCGAATCTTATTTGGTTAAATAGTTTAATATAGTTATTCTCTTTCAGTGTTGAATATATAGCTGTTACATAGATTCCTAAATATTTAACCTTTTTTGCTATTTATAAATTAATATTTTCTTGTAACAGTCTTTTTTATTTCTTTGTAAGGCTGTTTATTATTAGAATATCTTTATTTTTTTCTCTATTAATTTTCAATCTTGCTACTTCTCCATATTCCTCTATTTTCTCCAATAACTTTAAGATTGTCTCTGATGGTTCTTTTCAGATAAATACTAAATCATCTGGAAATGATTGTATCTTATATTTTTCTCCCTTAATGCTCAATCCTTTAATTTCTATATCTTGTCTTATATTTCTACTTAAGATTTCCAATGTTAAAATAAATAACAGTTGAGATAAAGGACAACCTTGTCTTGTACCTTTTCTTATTTCAAAGTTTTCTGTATAGTCTCTAT
>JANHFO010003941.1:1348-11751 GCA_032468095.1 Pareas carinatus
ATTTCCCATCACTCCTCACAATGTTGATTATAACTGGTTTTAGAGGACTATGTACTCAACTGTGATTAACAAATGGCACCTAACATGGTATAAATAAGATAAAGAAAAGTATGCAAATTACACACTGCACAGTTATTGTTTTCTTTGAACTTTTTTTGTAGAAAATAGGGACCATAATTTGGAAGGAAGAGAAAATAACTCTAGAAACGTATCATAGCAATCTATCAGACTACTGGCAAAAAGGCTCTTTCCTCAATCTGTGTGATCACTATGGTTAGTGGTTGCACAAAATCACAACCCCCGAAGCTAAGTGAGGTGCTACCTTCTGTCTTTTGTGTACGAGTTCTTCAATTTTTCTTTACCTAAAATTTTGTTTAACCATTTCTTAAATGTTGTTTATGAGCTAGTCACTGAATCACTGAATGATTTTTTTTCCCTCACTAAATTTGACAAAAGTATGAATATTTTCAATATATTTATATGTTTGGCTAAATTGGTGTTTAAAAAAGAATTGAGATGGAAGTGGGCTTATGCAGGTGAACCAAGAACTGAAGGCAGGCGGACCAAGGCAGTCATAGAATGGATTCTCCTTGATAAAAAGTGCCCACGAAGGAGACCTAAAACAAGATGAATCGATGATATCAGCAAGTTCAGGACTGTATTGGTTGGAAACATGCAGAAGTCTTCATCCTGCAGTAGATAGACAATGGCTAGAATGATAATGATGATGATGATGAAACCAGAATAAAGCAGGAAGTGAGATGGGAAGAATATTTGAAGTTCATTTTCTTCCTTGCCACACAACTATATTGAGATGAATCCTTTAGAATTTGGACCATATCTGAAATAGATATTACTTTCAGTATATTACTTTTATGTCATGATCAAGATGTGGATTGCATAAGGCTTTCCCTGGAGCCTCATCCACAGAATGCAGATATACATTCAAACAAACTAAACATACACTTCATTGTTCATTCTTACAGGCAGAGGTTGCTCATTTAGCATATTTAAAGGAAGAAATAAAAGAGGTAATCAGAGGTGGATGTTTTTACTGCATCTTTTCAATTAGCCTAGTTTCATTTCTATTTTTTCTTTCTTTCCTGGAAGTTTGCTCTCTGGCAGACAACAAAGAGAAAAGGCAATCTTGTTCACTGCCCAAATGGTTCTAATCCAGGAAGCAATCAAGACCAGAAATTTCTCTGAAATTTGCAGACATGGATGCTGACAAAGACAACCAATACAAATATTTTTGGCGTTCAGATAGCCTGGTATAGGACAAAGGGGATAGGAGCCCACAGGATGTTGGGAACAAGATTGGATTCCTGCTACATACAATGTGAAAGAAAGGAAAACAGCAGCTGTGGAAGTACTGACCAGGCAGCTAATTTTTCTTTTCATTACAATAATAAAATTCTCTTTAGACCATTTCTAGGAACTTTTACTGCAAGCATCAAGATTTAAAAAGTGTGTGTGTGTGTATGTGTGTGTGTGCATTCATGCATATGTTCCAGGATAAAATCCAACCATTCAATATGTGTCTTTTTTCTTTTTAATTTCCCCAATAATTTAAAAAATGGGTCCTTTACATTTGGATGAATCATCACACAAACTAGTCCAAGTCTGCTTAGAAGGAACGTCTGTGCCATTCAATCATATTTACTCTCAAAATACCGTACAGGGTTCACAGCTCCAAGGAGGACTGCCAAAATCCAGGCAATTGCAAGAAGCAAGAAAGAAATATGGAGAACATTCCAACTTATTGTTACAATTTAATGATCATCTGGATTTTTGGAATCCAAATTTGGTCGTCTTAAAAAGGCATACATAAGATCGTAACTATAATATGATCTGCTTAGGCATATACTTTAAAGAATGTTGTTTTTAGATATTTGCTGATCTAGATGTCAAACCTTCAAAACTGAATGAGTGGATCATAATTTCTGCTTTTGGATAGCACACTTTCCTATTCTTACTGATCACCTTTTGCTTAGCATATAGCCCACATAAAGCTCTGTACTTTTCATGTTGTTGGGTTTTTTTTCTTTGAGAATATTTTTTTGTGTTTGTAAAATAGTTGCTTTCACTATGTCATATTGAGTTGGGAACAATTTTTAAATATGCAGTACATGTTTCCTAAAGTCATGGGAGGGTAATCTTTAGGCCCTTCTTAGCCCTAAAGTCTATTTCTATAAGGCTTCATATATTAAACTTTGTTGGCAAGATTGCAACTTTAATATGTAAATATAAAAAACAGAGGACCAACACTCCTGTTGAGGTTAGTTTCTCCTCTAAAATAATTATGAAAAAGAGATGGAAATTCCAGCCCTGCTGTCATCACCATATGTGTAGATGGAAAGACTGTTGAATTTTCCATTACTTCTATATCACCACAATTGTGCATCTCTAGACAGTTCACAAAATCAAGTCATTAAACAGTGAAACCATAAAAACACATCATATTGCTCATTACAAATAATATAAAATTAAGACAGTGTATTGCCAAACAGATGGCAGCCAAAGCACAGATATTAATCTCCAAAAACTTGACAGAACAGTTTTTAAAATAGCTTTCTAGATGATGATTAAGGTACAGGCCAATCAGAATTTTGAGTGGGGAGCTTTTTTGAGAAAATCAGGACAAGGAAGGAGAATATTTGTAGCTCAGATGTCAAATTTCTCCTGGATATGATTAGCTAAAAATTATACCTATAGCTATAAGGAAAATTTGTCATGTGTGAGGGGGATGGGATGTAAAGACCTATTCTGTGAGAATGTCTGCTGTTACGCTTAACTCTTATCAATGTGGCCTCTCATGTGCCCAAGTTGCCTTGGTAAAATGATAGCTGCCAGGGAAACATCAGAGATATATGAGGACGGGACGCTGGACCTGAGAAACGTCTGCTAAAATTCGTGTGAAATCCCAGGAAATGCCAGTATCAGCAATTTCACTGTGAGTGCTGTTGATGTTTCCTGTCAGCTTGAACAAATGAATCAATAAACTTAGATCTGATATTGGATTTCATTTCTTTGGTTCTTCAAGAATGCATGAATGTCTGACATCAGATTTAAGATGAGGGGTTCTTGGTGCTCTCTGAGTTTGATAGTTGTTAGAAATTCTGTTTATATATGTATCAGTGGTCGCCAACCTGTGTGCCCTGGCCCACTGGTGAACCACCAGAAGATCTGAGTGGGTCGTGAAGGGTTATGTTCGGCCAGTGCGGCACCCGAAGATTGATTGACATGGTGTCCAGAGGCCAAGAGATCGGCCCGCGGGGTACCTGAAGGCCTGGAGTTCGGCTCATGGGGCACCTGGAGGCCTATAATTCGGCGATCTATGCAGCAGGGGTGCCCAGAGCTTGGCCAAACCGTGAGCAAGTGAAGAGGAGGGAGTGGAGCGCCAGAGCGATATGTCTGTGTGTGTGTGTCTGTCTATCTCTGTCTCATTCTCTCTGTGTGTGTCTTTCTCTGTCTCTTTCTCATTCTCTCTCTCTGTGTATCATTCTGTCTCTCTTTCTGTCTCTCTTTGTATCTCATTCTTTCTCTTTCTCTCATTCTTCCTCTTTCTCTCATTCTCTCTTTCTCTTTCTCTCTCATTCTATCTTGCTCTCTCTCGATCTCTGTTTATTATAATTTTTGTTCTAATTAAATAAGCCTTTAAATTTTGTTATATTAAATAGGTGCCTTTTATATTAATAAAACAGAAGTTCTCTGACTATTATTTTACAAATGTATGTACCATTTAAAAAAAATTCGTATTGGTGGGCCTCGGGATTTCAAATTGTGAATTTAGGTCAAAAAGGTTAGCGACCACTGAAATATATCACCATGAATCAAACTGTGTATGCAGTCACCATGTGCTTTACGATGATCACCTTTAACAAAGGCTGTTGTGATACCATGGTGCTTCACAGCCATTTCCCAAGAAATCATTATTGTCAACAGTGTTCTGAAAGTACTTTTAGAAATCTTTATTTCTTCTCCTATACCTTTCAGGTATTCAACCATTTCCAAGGTGTGCCTTATGTAATCCTGGATATCCTGACCTTTCACCAGCTTGGTTCTGTCTAGTTTTCTAATCAAATACAGTTTATTGCTGATATTAGCTCTTTCATGCACCTTTTGTAATCTTTCCCACATTTCTTTAGCAGTTTCAGATTTACCTATATGTATGATTTGATCATCTTCTATGCTAAGAGAGATTGTGCTCTGAGTTTTCTGAGCTTTCGCTATCCACTCATCTGAAGGATGTTCTGAACTAGCTTCATTTATACAGTTCCATGTACCTTCTCATATTAGCGGCATCTTCATCTTGAATTTCCAAAACTGGTAGTTCTGTTTTGTCAGATTTGCAAATGAAATCTTTGTTTTAGCTGTGTTACTGGCTATTTTCTTTCAATCTGTTGCATTCTTATTTCTGTATCTTTCACATTTGCTGTAGCTGACTATGACTGTGCTGTTTATGCTGCTGCTGTTGCAGTATACCTGGATGCATTCTTTGGGCCCATAGCCTGTTAGAAATTTTGTTTATCTATATTACCACAAATCAAACAGTTGCCATGTGCTTTACTGAAAGAACACAGAGCATATACCATAGATCCAAACTTATAAACTCTGCCATCTACTAGCTGAATACTGCTGTAAGTTATTGCACAAAAATACATTCCAACGATGCATTCCAACAGTTGTTTTCTTGCAGATGTTTCATTGCCCAAACTATGCTGCAGTGCTGTAGACATTCTGAGTTCACACAATCTAGAGTTCCACTGGTTAAGACCAAAATTTTAATTGTTCTATATCAAATGCAATTTCTGGATAATGTTCAAGTACAACCCCAGATAGAATACATACAATAATCCAATTGTAGGTAATGAGGTCATGGCAGTTCTCACTCCAAGAAAGTTCATATTTAGTATATTATCTGCAGCTATACAAAGACATATCTGGCCACATTTGCACCTGTTAGTCTCAGAGGCTCCATAAATCCACCCTGACAAATGAAGCTGCTTCTTTAGGAAGAATCCCAGCAGTGGAGCTACTGAATAATCAGAGTAGCTATTTGATGGACTATCAGCCAGAATTCAATGTTAACCTGCATTGTATTATTAGATCTTTATACTTTCACTAATGAGTTAAGGACCCTTCTTGTTCAGCAAAGTGGAGTGTATAACTGAGTACAATCAACAGCTTCATATATATATATATATTAAATAGGATGGGGAGGACAAACAATAAAAAAGAGGCCAGGGGCTTACTAGCTCATATCCCACCAATATGAAGTGGCATCATCACTAAGAATGGAGCAAACCCACTGAAGTACAAGGCTTCCTCTTCCCATTCCTGAGACATTTAAAAGGTTAAGGAAAGCCAGACCTCCAAATCCAAATCTCATAAAGATCATCCACATGAGCGACTGAGGCAGTTTTCATTCTATATCAATATACCCAAAGCAAATATTCCCAAACTAAAGGCAAAAATGTCAGTTAGAAAATTGGAAGGATCCTAGTGGCCCATAAGAATTAGTAGCGCAAATTAAATATGTCCTGAATTTTTTCAATTAGTTCTCATTCACTTTGATAAAAGATAATTTGTTTTTGTGAGAAGCAAAAATTTTAATGTCCCATAATTCTCACTGAAGGACTATACTTTGTTTTCGTACAGTATTAATAAAAAGTATTCAATGCTCCAAGAAATCTTATGACGCGATCAGACCAATGGTGTTTATGTCTGATGAGTAAACTGAACAAACATTTCTTAACTCCTGATGAAGCTCTTTTCCCCATAAAATATGATGCCAATTACAGTTGCCATTCCTTCATTCTTCTTCAGGGTGTGTGTGTGTGTGTGTGTGTGTATGTGTGTATTTTATAAATCATTGTATGGTGGAACTGAATGGAGGGCTATTCTCTCTCATTGGATGAAAAGTCCTTAAATAAATAATTTCTCCTCTTAATCCCTGTGACTTGGCCTTAGCATATATCTGATCTTATTTTTTTCATACAGATCTATCAAGATAATTGAACTGGGCTCGTGGTTATTAAGATACCTATATTTTTCCAAGTTTGAGAAAAGAATATTCAGAATGTATTCTCCTTGAGTTCAGATATAATGAACTTTTAATGATTTGAGTCAAAAGAGAAAGAGAATGGGGGGAAAACCTATGCTTTTTCAGCATAGCTCATAAATAATTTTCCAGGCTTTGTCAAAAGAAAGGAAGAAGTGGAGCTGCTCAGGATGGGATCTGGTTGCATTTCCTGAAGTCAGTTTGGCTTCTAACCTCTGGCAAGTTACATTTCAGAAAGAGGGGAAGGAGGGATGAAAAGCAATTAATTGACATCATGTCAGCAGGGAAGTTTCAGTTTTTCTCAAGATCTGAGAGATACTCAGGGTCAAATAAGATTTTCCCCAAGAATTCTTTGAAAAGAGTTAGCAAATATCATCCATATTTTCTATTGGTGTGGCTTGAACGTGCCCTGGCAAACATTTATATATGTCTTCACCTCATTCTCAGACTGAGGTGACTTAAAAGTCATTTATAACCTGCACAACTTTGGCCATTGACTTAACCTAGCAGACCAATAATGTATTTGTAGGATAGGCAATTTTAGGCTGCTACAGACACAAATTCTCTCTTTCTTTCATTGGGCACTGCTCAGTAACGCCATTTCGACTTGGACGGCAGGAGAGGCCGGCTTCCAGAGAGGCATGTGTCTCTGAAATGTTTAATGTTTAATTTCTCAATGACTGCACAGTCTCCTTTTATGTGTGGCATTATCAATGGATTGAAAGAAAAGTAATTTGTTTTAGAGGTTTCATGTGATTAACCCTTGAACAAGTGCTAATTCTGGGCTGTTCAAAGCATTTGTTTAAAGCACGGAAGAGAACTAGATTCTGGGTCTGATGGGTTCAATCAAGAACAAGTGCACAACTCCTTCACTTCTGTTGACAAGAGATTTTGTGTGACTATATATTGTACTTTTATTCTGGGGGAGAATATTATTTTCTTCACAAACTAATCCTAAGTACCATCAGCAATATTATTTATGATCAACACTGCCACTTACTTGCAGCAGTAGTTGAGGAGTGAACTCCTTTGTTGCTTCTTCCTGCATCATTATTCTCCTACATGTGGTAAGTCTGACTGACAGGACAGGAACAGAGGAGGGGCAAGGGTGAAGCAGCAGTTGGCTGAGTGTCACTATTCTTTGATATTGTCATGTACAGAGTGTATATAAAACAAAGGTCATGGTCCTCAACCTTCCACCATTCCTCTGACATATCAGCCAGTCTATTTCCCAACACAGAAATTGTGTTTGTTAGGGTTATATGGGTTTTATTTATTTATTTATTTATGTTCAAACTTCTATACCGCCCTTCTCCCGGGGGACTCAGGGTGGTGTACAGCCAAAGGTTAGGGTCCCTTTAAGCACCTAACTGGTTGGTTTACAAAATGGCTGATTAGCTGAGTCAGGTTGAGTCAGGCTAATTGCTTAGAACCAGGATGCTTATTATAAAAGCAGGAGACTTGAGAGCACTCTTTCTCCTTCGATATTCTATGACTCTGCATTGCTTCTGTATTTGATCCTGTGTGTTGCCACTGAAGATTGCTGATCAACTTTGTTGGTGAAATTGCTGGTGAAGACTACTGGGTTGGACTATGTTTAACTTTCTGTTTATAAAGACTTTTATACTTACTGTACTATCTGCCTGTGTGATACTGATTTCCATCACTACTTCCTAGCCCACAGCATTTTTCACTACACACACCATCTGCCTGTTCCTAACATTGGTTCTAAGCCTAGGGTGCTAACAGTGTTCTTTTGAAAAGAGAACTCCATTTGCTTTTATCTAATCCCCGTGGACCATTTTGGATGTGATTCTGAAACAGCTGGATTGATGCAGAGGCAGAGCCAAGTTGAACCTGCAATTGGTTAGGCAGCTTGATAGGGGACTAAACCTACCATTCCAAGCACCTCCATAGACATGCCCTGTCCCACCCTATGAGTAGAGATACTTATGGCTGTTTTTCCTATCAATATATGATGCTTTATGATGAAGTCATGAGACTCCGTCTATGACTTTCCTTAACTTGTCTCACTTTACAATGCCTAGAATAGCATCAATTCCAGCTTGGTACTGAAGCAGAATATGGTTCAGTTGTCAGATGATTAACTGAAGGATCAGTGGACTAAACTTTAATGTGGCTGTCTAGATGTACCTTGAAAGAAGAAGAGGAGAAACCTAACCATCTTAATGAGTATAATGAATCAAACTTCCTGCTGAAATCCTTGCTCAAGACCAGTGCCTTGAAGTCTCAATATAAGCTTCAATAGCTTCAGATCTTTTGAGGAAATACATTCCAGGCTTTGGCTGTCAGTCGTGTCTCTCTACACTTCTGGCCGCTCCCTTGAAAATTTTAACTTGATGTAGGAAAAACAGCACTAAGAAGCTACATTAGCAGATAGGTGACATCAGAGTTCTGTTAATTCAATAAAAATGCTGCATTCTGATTGTAAGAACTCTGAGAACAGATTTATTTTGTTGGCTGGTGATTGCAGCTTTCACTATTTATAAATTGACATGTACAGAACATACAGAAAACAAAGGTTCTGAATATCCCCAGGATGCAAAGCAATATCTCCCTAAGGAATATGACTGATTACAATCCTGAAGAAGGCAAGATACAGTATCTCTGAAAATTTCTGACACGAAGGTGTTATATGACTGGATTTTGCTTGATCAGATAACCCAAATCCTTCATAGTCACCATGACGCCAGCACAATGCATCTGGTCTAAACTTCATTATGAACAACTGATATGATGTGAAATCTATCCTATGAGGCAGATCATATTACATTCCCTTTAGATAAGCACAGTGTAACATCAGAAGTAATGAGACACAGCAGGAGTTCCAAACTGTAATAGGTATGTCAATAGCTAGTCCTACTGCCTAATTTCAACCAAACGCCTTTGTCTCAAAAGGAGATTTATTACACATGTCTATAAATACCAGCCAATTCCAAACTGTTAAATTCCAGAGCAGCCAAGCCATATTATTCTCTACTTTGTGCAAATGAGTGAGAGACAGTCTATGCTTGGTGAATAATACAAATTTGACATAGGAGAGGGTTTATTTTGGGTTTATGAGCAAGCAGATAGACCCTTAAAAAGCAGATGAGTTTTAGCTTTTCAAATTAATGCTAGGCAGACAAAAGTTCCACTATTATTTTTGCTTGTACTCATTCAACTGATTGAAAAAAATACATTTTAAAAAAGTATTTCAAGGACCATACATTTTCTTAAAGGATCAAAAATAATAATTTTAAAGTAGTTCATAGGTGGCATGTGGATTCCTGCACTTACATAGTTACGAGTTATTTCCAGGCTGAATTTCTTTGGAAAATATTGTGGGATTGCCCTCAGTGTACCTCAGAAATAGGCAGCCTACCGTTAGGTTTCCCAAGACAGCTTCCCAGAAACTTGAGCAGCACAGTTGGAAGCTAAATATTTATTATAACTCAGGAATGGAAGCTATTATAATCAGCTGAAAATCACTGAGCTTGCAAGTCTGGTTCAGAATGTATAGTTCCTTTAGTTCAAATCCATTGCATGGACTTTCCTTGTTGTCCTTTTCTGTTTCTTATCTTGCGTTTCTTACTCTCTGTCATTAATGGCAGTTAAGTGTTTATATTCTCTACATTTCTGCTTTGGGGATCTCTTGCTGCTTGTGAAATCCTGACACTACCACCCTGACCATTCTCTCTCTCCCTCTTATCTGCCTGGATGGACCAATAATCTTCTCCTTTCTCTTAACTTAATGGTATAGGGAACTTGAGCTTCCCCTTGTCTCAATCCCGCCACATGTATTGTCATAAAGCCCTCTGAAATAGGGGCTAATTTGATTTTTATTCTGCCTTAATTGCTTTGTAAGTAACTCAAGGCAGTTTACATACCTAATACTGTTTCCCCCTGTGATCTTCTTATTTCTTAAGAAGAAATGTTTCCTTTGCCTTTTCTATGGTCTGTTGTCAATCTATTTTGTCCTTTTATATTTATTATTCTTGCGTACTTTTCTCATCTTTCTTTTCTTCTTTCAATTTTTATCTTTTCTTCTTTTTTCATCAAATGTCCATTCCTCTGAAACAGTTGGCTTTCATGTCCAAGGCAAGACTAGAACTCACAATCTCCCCTCTATGTAGATTCTCAGTCATTCAAGTCATGATTGTCTCAAAGATGCTTTTGAAAAGGCAACTGGACTTTCCTGGTTTTTTCTTTGAAAACGTTTCATTTCTCATCATAGAAACTTCTTCAGTTCTGAACTGAACTGAAGAAGATTCTTGGATGAGAAACAAAATGTTTTCAAATAAAAAACCAAGAACGTTCAGTTTTGAAGAGCAACTTT
>JANHFO010003941.1:23766-35232 GCA_032468095.1 Pareas carinatus
AAAAGGTCGGGAAATAGATTCATCTTGGAGTCTGCAGCTGGCTTCTCATGACAGAAGACATTATGTCTTTCTTAGTTCTCTTAAACCAGAAAAAAACCACTCTTTAGAATTACTTATTCGAAAGAAGAACTAGTGGAATTGATGGTAGAGGTAATCTGATGAGTTAATGAACCCAATTTCCTGCCAGCAGAAGAGAATGGTTGTTTATTTCTCTGAAACTCCAAAGTGATAAGGCTAGGTCTTCCAAAATGTTCTTTGTTAGTTAAATTTAAGCTTATTTCTCTTCTCTTCTTATTCTTCCTATTTTTTTTGTTTTGCTTTCATTGATCCGCAATACATTGTAAACAATCATGAAGGAATAAATAAGAAAACCCAGTATCAAATTGGGAAACACTTCAAATCTGCTTCTAAAACTTTGGAGAAATCAAATAGAAGTTTTTTTTCCCATTTACTGTGAGTGGAAATTTATGATATTTTGTTTTATTTAATGATGGAGGATGTTTGTCCAGAGACTTATATAAAATTGTGGTTCATGAATTGAAAATATTGAAAGAAATGAAAAGACCTGAATTGTCTCAAGTCCCAATTGGCTCAAAGATATTCAATGTAGGAGAAATTCCATAAAAGCAGAGCAATAAAATATGGCAGGACCTAGTTAAAGTAGTCTATGATGAACACTGAAACGATTTTAAGATAGTTTCTGTTCCTAGCTAACTGTAGGAGAAGTTTTGCAGTTTAAGAACTGAGTGACTCATTAGCTTGATAGGCCATGTATTTCATTTGATATTCTGCTGGATATATTATAATAAAGAATACTAATATGGTTTATTAAATTTGTGACTTTTAAATAATATACAAATGGGATACTACGCATTATACACTTAGATGAATGACTCTATTAATTTAAAAGGACTTGATTAGTTCTGTCAAAAGACTATAGCTTATACTATATAAACATTGGTGAATATATGTAATTCATCTGAGATTTTTGCTTCTTACCAATTTTGCATAATGGTTTCTTGATTGCTTAGTAATGAATGATTATATATTTTTCCTTATAATTTTAAGGACATTTGTTATATTTACTTACTTTCTCAAAATGGTTTCCTGTTTAAATGTATAGCCATTTCATCATATTTTATTCACTTTTATTTAGGCCAACAAATCTCTGTAGATCAAAAGTGAATATTTTTGATTCTTTTGATCTTACAAGCTATAGCTGGACAAAAATACAATGTTAATTAATCTTACCCCATTATCAACATGTACTAAGTTGCAAATTAATTGGAATCAGAGTTCTGACTAAATTTAATGATACTAAAGTGCTCAGATATTAAATAAAAGGGTGGACATTCTTTTGATGAATGGTGGCTATATATACAAGGTCATGTAATATTCTACATGTAGTTACTGGCAGTCTCAGTTTCTCTCTCTCTCTCTCTCTCTCTCTCTCTCTCTCTCTCTCTCTCTCTCTCTCTCTCTCTCTCTCTGTCTCTCTGTCTCTCTGTCTCTCTCTCTCTCAACATTTTTCCACTTAAATCTGTAAGTCTATTTTATTTATTGGTATATTGGCCCAATCAAAATGGACATTGGGGTGTGTTGGTACTAAATTAGTCATTACAATATAGTTTGGATGAGGGACATCTTTCTACTTATTTTCAGCAGTTGGTGTAAGAAAGAGCTGTGGATATGGACAGCAGGTTCAGGAACACTTATGGTCATGCATTATCTTGTATGGAAATGGATGGCACAGAAATTAAATGAATATGTAAATAAATAAATGGGGTTTTATACTTCTTCCTGGTGATTTAGGGCTTTTATTTGTCAAACTGGCATGTATCACATCACCTCCTCATAGGACTCTACAGGTTGTCCCCGACTTACCATTTGTTTAATGAAACTTTGAAGTTACAATAGTGATAATTGTTTCTTGCAATCATCACACCATCCTTATGGTCACAGGATCAAAATTCTGGCATTTGGCAACCAGTGTGCATTTATATTTTTGCAGTCTTCTGGGGTCATGTGGTTGGCATTTAGGAGTTTCCTAGCCAGCTTCCAACAAGCAAAATCAAAGTGGAAAGCTAGATTCATTTAGTGATCATGCAGAGTTGCTTAATTATCATTGCAAAAAGGTTGGAAAATCAGGTGTGACTCACTTAACAACCATGTTAACACTTGGCGACAGAGATTCCGACCCAACTGTGCTCATAAGTTGAGGACTTCTTGTAGTGGGTGAATACAAAGACTCTCTTTGAAGGTTTTTTGAAGAAATCTTGCCTGAAGAAAATCCCTAGAGTCAGGTGGAGTCGCTGACAGACCCACACACAAACAAATTATGGCAAGAAGCCAAGAGGGAGGCAACTGACCAACACATTGAGCAACACCGGGGGCATGGACGGCAGCCCCACCCTCAGTGAAGGGATTAAGATCAGGTCTGGGGAATTATCTACTTTGGGAGAACTCTTGCTTTGTTGATTTATTGCTTGGCCTTTTTGACCTCAGAACATGTCCCAATTATTCTGCCTTGTCAACTTCAGACGGACCTGGATTGCCCTGACTATGTACATTCTTATCAGACTTTGGACTGCTAGTTTGGCTTTTGAACTTGGACCATTTCCCAGACATCCCGCTTGTTCATTCTGGACTAATCTTGGTTTGTTTATGACCTTGTCAGAGAGCTCTTGTGTGGACTATTTGCAACTACACACTGGCCTTGCCATCTTTGAGGCCAGCGAGGACTGAGGTGAGGCTTAAGCCACTTTATATAGGATTAATGACTTTTTGGCCACTGGTTATTCCCCGTGCCGAGCCGGACCAGAACAAGCTATCAGAGATATAACTGACTGTTAGCTACCTGAAGAAAGTTTTCTGTAGTGCAGTGGCGCCCAACCTTTTGGGCACCAGGGACCAGTTTCATGGAGAAAGGTTTTTCCATGGACTGGAGGGCTGGTTGCTGGCATGTTTTGGGCCAGTGCTGGTTCATGGGAACCCCTGCTGTAGTGGAATAGGCATTTTATTGTCCTTGCTTTTGTTTACATGGAAGTTACATTAACATTAGTAAGGTAAAATGGAGAGAGGACTGTCGATACATTTCTGAACTTTAACACCAGCTCTAATTACTTTCCTGAAATCAAATATCGTGCTTGCCATCAACTTGTTTCTGTTGGATGAATGTTTATAAGTCACTTTAGTCTTTGTAAACAAGTTATATGAAAACCACATTCTCTGACTTAATAGATAAAATGTAGGATAATAAGTGACATCAGCTTCACACCATCCACATATTTTAATGATATATGATTATTTAGATGAGATTGGAAGTAACTATCCAGGCTGAAACTTCTGGGAAAGCACAAAATTGCCTTTGGTGAGATAGGAAGATATATTTAATAAATGAATAATAAACAAATAAAACTCAGCACAGCACAGGTGAAACGGATGAGGAAGAAGGGGAAAATCTAGTTGAGACGCATGTAGAACTATGGATCATTCTTTTCTTATACTTTAGAATATTAACAGGTTCTAATGTTTTAACAGGTTCCTTGTTTGCTCCTCTTTCTCCTTGCAAAATGGAATGCAGTGTACAGCTTTTCTACATTTATGAACTATGGCCTATTTCCTGTTCTTGCTTTGTCATTTGAAATTAAACTCCACTAGCTGAGTTACTGCTATTTGATACCTCATTGATTCCAGCCGAATGCGAGTTGTATAAACTTTTGGCCATCTTTTGAATTAAATCTTTACTTAAGCCTTGACCATGTCTGGATAATGTTTCCATTTCTTGTTCTGATTTTGCCTCCCTCCTAGCACCCCATTTGTTACATACATTGTGGTGTATTGGCTAAAAATCCATGAGCCTTGTCTCACTGTATTTCTGATTTGGACGCAAATCATAAACTGACGGAAACCTCACAGGAAAGCTTAGTCTATGAATTAAAAAAAACGTGGGTGGATGAGTGGGTGGATAAGCGCTGCCTGTGGCACTTCCTTAAGTTTGTGAAAGGTAAGAATAGAGGAACTGTTCTTCGAACAGTCTGTGAATTGTCCATAGGGCTCTCTTCCTGCTGCAATAAGCTAATATTAAAGGTCATTCTTTGTCAAGAATAAATATGGCAATTTTTCTCAAGATAAATTCCGATGGGATGTGACAAATCTTAATTTTAATGCTGCTAATGTTTTTATGTCTGCTTTTATCATGTTATAAACTGCCCAGAGTTACTCGGGACAGTGAGATGGGCAACAGATACATTTAATAAAATAAAATAAGGACTTTATCTTGAGGCCAATTTATCAGTTCTTCTTGCTCCCTCCCTCCAATACCTCACAAGGAATAGTTTGCTTATAGAACCAACCTGGGACTAAAATTTTCCTGTGGAAGATCTTATGGCTATAATGGCCCCAGTTCTCAGCTGCAATTTCCTCCATATATTTATCCCCAGGTCATTACAGATAGGCCTCGACTTACAACAGTTAATTTAGTGACTGTTCCATATTACAATGGCACTGAAAAAAGTGACTTCAGTCTGTTTTTCACACTTATGACCGTTACAGCATCCTCATGGTCATGAGATCAAAATCCAGACTTCTGGCAACTGACTCATATTTATGACGTTTACAATGTCCTGGACTCACCCTTTGCAGCTTTCCGACAAGCAAAGTCAATGGGCAAGCCAGATTTACTTAACAACTGAAAGTACTGTAGATGTGATTCTTATAGTATGAGATGAAAATGATGTAGCAATAATGTGAAAGTGTTTTTTTTAGCATCTTTAATGAATCCCAGGGCATTATGCGTTAAAACATTTGGTGTGTATAAATCCAATACAATTATGTAAAGAGCTGTAGTTTGTCTGCAGTGTGACACAGCCTTGATTCTGCAAATAATAATAATAATAGTGAACATTATAATTTAAAATTTATCAGTTGCTTGATATAGACAAAATATTCATTTATGTTATGTGCTGATATACATTCCTGTTCTAATGCATATGCATCAGTTAAGGCATACAAGTGATAGCAAGCCTTCATTATAATGAGTGAAAGAAAAGAAAAAGGTAAAGAAGAAATGGAAACCAATGCACCAGCAAATCCATCAGAAAAAGTATTACCGGAAAATAAAATAAACTTTCTTCCCATTTCCGTATTTTAAATATATGGAAATTCTTGGGGGAGAAAATCAAAGAGATTGAGACATGCACAAGAGAGAGAGGGAGTAAGGAACAATTCAGATGCTTTAGGAAGGAAACGTATAGTTCTATTAGCAAAAGATATCAGGCTTTGAATTGTGATATTGCACATTGTTTCTATATACAATACTCTTTTAATTATGTCCCAATTGCTTTCCCTAAATCCATCTGGACTGAAGTCACTCCTATCGAAAAGTAATGCTGTTATGTATAGCTAGAATTTCTGCAAGTTATAAGTTGTACTATCCTGTTTTGTCAAGCAAGGAAGAAGTTAGAATAGTTTAGTAATACATGCTGACTGCATAGAGTGCTATGTTGTGTCCCCTATGGAGGAAGAATGCACACCTTACCTTGAAAATGGACAAGGAATGAGCAAACACTTAAGGGAGAACTTGCAGAAAAGATTACACAGTCCTGAGAAAAGGAAAATGTGAGAAAGAAGCTCACCATAAACCTGTCTTGATTTTGTTTAATATAAGAAGGGAAAGAGGTGAACCTGGATAGGCTTTCAAGATTCTACTGCTCTACCTTAATATAATAAAGGAGATTCCTTGATCCCCTGTCATGCCTCTTTCTTAAGTTGACCCATCTTAAAATGCTGACACCTTGATTGCAATATAAAAAGAATTGAAGGACTGCTTTGTTTGTTTATTTATTTATTTACATTCACATTTGTATACTGCCCTTCTCCCCAAGGGTTCCATGATGTCATATCTATAACTAAAGTGATTTGGCTTTGCAGTCTGGTATCATTATGCTTTACTTGAATTAAATATTTAAAAGCAGATAAGCAGAAATAAAGAAATAAGCAGCATATATAAACTGTTAGAGTGAACATAAAAGCAAGAAAAACAATTTCAGTTCGTTAAATTCCTAAACCTTTCATATTAAATTGAACGCCATGAGCACTTAGTGCAGAACTTGAGTTGATATGACTGATGAAACTCATCTATGAATCATTTGTATAGATTCAGATAATGAGCTTTAGTTTTATTATCTGTGCCTTGATCCAAGTCATAGTTTCCCTACTCCGATCTCTTCTATTAATTCCTGTAATGTGGATTGAGACAGTTCCAAGGCTGGTCAAGGTCCTCAACCCTTGAATTTGGAGACTGACTCCTATCATTTTCAGTGGGTTTACCAGTGCTACGCAGAAACTTAACAGAGTACAGTTTCTCCTTATTCTGCTATTTTGAATTTTTACATGGAAAACTATTAAAGATGTAATTAAAATAGATCTCATGAATTATTAAAATCCTGAAAAGAAGGGGAGCCAGGTTTCTAGAAATTTTGCAAATAAATAAATATTAAGTACAAATAAAAAAGGGCATTTTCTAATGTTCCACCAACACCTAAAGGTTTGTTTGCAACTTCCTTGTGACTTCCTTGAGCAGCTTTAAAATGTATAAGGGATGGAAGGCAAAGAACTGCTGCCTTGGAAGTTCAGCGAGCTTTGCAATTACATTTTAAAAGGATTCTTTGTGGAATTGATAAACAGGTTTTTTTTAAAGGAAGAAACAAGTTTCCTTTTCATGACTTGGCATTAAAACAGGACCCTGCCATTTGAGTAAATGAACAAGGCAGGGAATTGCTGCAGAAACAGGAGACAGAGTGTGCTGATACATGAGTGCCTTCATTAACCTTTTTGATTGCCTTCAAATCACCCTCCTGCAAAGATGACTTGTTTACTCCTCATTACTGAAAGCAAGTTAGGCAGAAATGTGTCTAATCAAAGTTCCACTGAGTTTAATGCTGCCTTTCTTGAGAAGCATCATGTTTTATTTATTTCATCCCAGGATGGCTCACTGGGAAATTTTCAAGGGAGGCAGAAGGCCAGGAAAACAGACTTGCTTATAGTAGGATGCTTCACTAAGAACCAAAATATGACTGCCACAGGTCTATAAGGCAAATTTCCCAAACAACGTAGTTAGCTAGCAGAGCCAATCAGTGATTATCAGTGATGTGCAGTACAAAGAGATTAAAAGGACAGTGAACAATGGGGAAGCCATAGGGTGACTAAGAAATGTGTGTTTTCTTACAGTTCTTGGAACATAGAATAGCATATAAGAGTACAGTTTGGGATGAGCTGAGACATTGATCAGCCTTCCCCCAGGTCTGCTTTTGGTGCCCTTAGAACCTCCAATTAAAATAGGTAAAAACCTGTCACAATTGCCCAGCTAGGTAGCACAGAAAAAACAGTGTAAGACCAAAGTAAGTTTATCACAGTTAAAAATCCAAATCCCTCCAAATGTTTCAGGAAACCTTAAAAGATAAGACAAAGTACTATTGATTTTGTCTCAATTCCCCCATCTACTTGTTCCTTGAAAAAAACATTAAATATAGTCAATGTATCAAAAAACATACAAGTAAGATTCAGAACATTTGGAGGACTAGTTTATAATCTCTTCACAACTGGTTTTCTTCCAAAGAGTCAGGTTGGATGGCTTTCTTTAACCACACATTAATCTTGTACTCTAATCTAGACTTATACAAGGTGACTAAGAGCTATACAGAATTGCCTTATATATGGTCTGTTCACTGCATCTACCTCACCTGGTACATTATTTTCTTAGCAATTGGCTCTAAATTGCAATCCTCATTTGAGTTTTTGCCCAAGCACATCATGTGCTGAGACAGAATGTGAAAAATTAGTTGGCCTGGTTGAGATGCATAAGCATAGTAATGGTTGTTTGATGAAATAATTTTACCATGGGAGGAGTTTAAATATGAACTGGACAAAACTGAATTATACGTACCTCTTTTTAGATAAAGCTCCTTGGTAAATTATCACAGATTAGCAAAAAGGAACAAACAATTCTACTTGAACTGCATCATATTTCAGTGAACCTTAACCAGAAAGACATCTCTGCAACCAGCCTTTTTTTTCTTCCCATCCTTCCATTTTAGAACAGTGACTAACAAAATATATCTTAGCTGGTGTGAATGAATTGTAAATTGCTGCTGAATCATTCAGAACGGTGGAAGTGAAATTGTGATTGATATTACAACATTGGAGTCTTTCTTGGCCTTGAATCTCTCTTTCCCTCTCTCTGTTTCTGTTCCTAGCAGCTTAATCACTATTTGTTCTCAGAGCTTTGCTTATGTTCTTTTGAAAAGTGTGGTATGTTCTTCCTACAAAAAGATGTCACCAGCACAACTACTTAGAAATGAGTCTCACTGAGCTGAATGGAACTTAATTCCAAGGAAATATTAACCTGTGTTTATAAACTAAGAATGATGGCTCAGCAGTTAAAGATGTTGTCAGTTGGTGACTTTTGTTGACTTATAAATTCTAGTCACATGATAATATCCAAATAACTTAGTTAGTAGATCCAAGAACTTGCTTCCACAGATGGGACTAGATAAAATAGTGGAAAGGTGTAATCCACAAGCTATATTCTTGAACTGCAGAAGTATGACAGTGATTGGCAATTCTGCCTCAGGGCTGGCTTTAGGCTAAAGTCATGTAGGCACCTGCCTAGGTTCTCCAAAATTTAGGTGGCACCAAAAACTGAAAAGACTTCCCAAAAGCAATAAAAAAAATCAAAAACAGTAATGGATTAGCACACCCACTTGAGGGTTAAATATAATTTCATAGACTTGTTACCATATGACAACAATGGATGTGGATGTTATTAAAATGACTTACCGTGTAAATAGGGTGGAAATCTGTGCAAAATGAGGGGGAAAATGTTGAGGGCTGAAAATCATAAGTGTACATTCCAAAAACTCAAAGACAAAAAGAAACAAGAAGATGCTGTTTTGAAATCCTTAACAAAATTGTCAGACCAAAGAAGTGTGAGAATGTGACCTTGCCTAATGAGCCAAAATGTCTAGAGCTACCCCTGATCTGCCTTATATGTTTCAAAGCAGATCCAGAAGAAAGAGATATTCTGTCCTTTCCTTTCCATCCATTTTCTGTTTGCCTAAAAGTAGAACAGATGGGTGATTTGCTCCATCTCTTACGGTTACCTGTTGCTAAGAAGTCAACATAAGCCAGAATATGGTTTATGGGGATGTAAGAATATTTGATTCAAAGTGTCAATTAAATCCAGAAAGGTTTGGATATCATTTCTGCTTTTCCACATGCAGTTTTAGTGCCTAGACTTATTTCAAATTCAATTGGTTCAATTCGTATAATTTAAATTAGATTTTTTTAACATGACAATCTGACTTAAACAAATTTCTGACCAGTTTCAATTCACACTGATCAATGAATAATCCCTTTCATCTGGTTTAAGCCCTTTTATGCACATGTAATAAATTGCCTAAAGAAATGAGGACCTGGACTTGAAATTTGAAAATGTTAGTCTTGGTTACTCTACACTATAAAGTAATCATTTCTTTTTGTTTCTAATTTTTTTATACCCAGTCCAGAAAATTGATTGAAAATCTGTCAAAATATTCCTTTAAAACTTTACTAAAGGTTGTGAAGGATTAAACCTCAAAGGACAGTCTCTTTTCCTCTTTGCAGGGAGAAAGAATCTCCTGCAGTCTGGATTACAAAGGAAAGGGTTAGAGGCTAGCTAAACTAAAGGCTAAATCCCATCAGAACATATCAGCTGGAAATACATAGTAGAAAAGGAAAACAGTAATTTTAAAATATAATACCTTTTCAGGGTTAAAGTAAACAAAGCAAATAATAGGCAGGTATAGAAAAATAGCACAACTGAATTGTTCATAAACTTCCTTCTACTGTATTTCTGTATGTGTGATTGCAGTGAGGCTGCTTAACCCAAAAGCTTGGGTTAAGAAACAGATAATCACTACTCTTCTAAACCATAGCAGAGCAGGTATCATCCAAATCTCAAGAGAAGTCATGTCCCAGAGGGCAGGCAGTGCTACAGATCTATGCTTTTCTCTATTTGATCTGTTTTGCAGACTACTTAAACTACCAAACATCTGGATTAAATAAAGTAAAATGATTCTTGGAAAATATTTGCATATTGGGGATTTGGTAATTTTGACTAAGATATAACACTTTATCCAGTTTTTCTTTCCATATACAACATTTCCCATCTGTTTTTCATTTATTCACAGGTCTGAAAAAGAAATAACCATTATATTAAAATCTTCTGTTATGTACTCTGCCAATGTTCCTTAATCCACATTGCATTCTTAAGATTACATTAAAGTTACCCTGCACAAGGTCAATGATCCAATAGGTAGAATTATTTCTAAGAATGCTAGATAAATTCATAGAGAACAGATCCAGTTGCTGATTAGCTGATAAATATACTTTTGATGTTACTCTTTTTCTTAACTGAAGCATGAATTATGTCTGATAATTCACTGTATAAATTATATGTAAATATTTTTTATATCTATTAAGGATTTCATTGGGTTGGATCCAAGCCAATCATTGTAGAAACAGAGCAGCCAAGTCTATTCATGAAAAGTATCAGGATACAGGTTCTATGTTAGGAAAGAAGGTGAGAGAGTGATCTTTCTAGATTCTCCCCTATATTCTATTAAGCTGCCTCTCATGGTACTTTAGACACTTACCTAATTTTGCCAAAATGGATTGCAAGCAGGATAGGAATTTATTTATTTCCCATTATCTTCCTCTGTTCTGAACATAATTCCATGCAACACTATCTGGAGCTCTACATGCAAATCTAAAGTAAGGAATGAAAAAAGTTCACTTGGAGATCTTTTGTTATTTAGTTATGAATAAATACATTGAGTTTTCTGGGATTGCTTCTGAAAAATAGAGGCTTGCAGAGACAATCTACATATTTAAGTTTTAAATGTTAAGTATAGTATTTCTTCTATTTATCCAGACAGAATTATGGAAAAAAAATGAGAATGGAATAAACTTGGATACCTTTATTTCTCTGTCATGTTGTCATGACAAAAAAAGAGAGATTGTTTTAAGATTTTATGATGTCCGTACATTTCTTTGGTTATGAAGTAACCAAGATTGTGTGTGAATGTTCAATCTTTCATTGTATAATCATTTTTCCAGCTTCTCTCCTCCCTGCAGCTCTCCTTGATTTTCCATGCTTTTCTTAAAAATTCCAAATAAAAACATTTTAAAGAAG
This sequence comes from Pareas carinatus, assembly GCA_032468095.1. Classification (NCBI taxonomy): domain Eukaryota; kingdom Metazoa; phylum Chordata; class Lepidosauria; order Squamata; family Pareidae; genus Pareas; species Pareas carinatus. Next base: position 35,000 of record JANHFO010003941.1, read on the forward strand.
CATTCCATATGAATGTTTGTCTTGCCCAAGGAAAGGTCCTATCCTTAAGAAATTGATAGATAATTTATCCTTTCCTTGGAAAAGAATTGTGTGACTGAATTTCTGGCCAATAAATTTGGAAGAGAATTTTAAAAGTCCATTTGTGCTCAGTTGTAATTTTTATGAAGTTACTTAGCTTATTCATATAAGATATATAAATATGGATATACTTTTATTCAACAAGGAATACATAT
>JANHFO010003941.1:86169-97990 GCA_032468095.1 Pareas carinatus
AGAAGCTATAACCAATTAATAATTAATCAAATAATTTGATAAAGATAAGAAATTCTTTTTCCATCACTTTCAAACTTGCCCCCCTCCACTTCCACTCTTCCATCAGTAAATTAACACTGCTGCGTCTCCTGGTCCTCCAGACGCCTCTCAGCTACTCCTAAGCAGCCTCTTGCACCCTATCCTGGAGGTGAAGCAAATCTCCCTTAGCTGCCACTTCAGCAGGTTGTGATTGTGTTTGTAGTTTTGGCTGTTGAAATTCCTTCCTGGAGTGGACCACCGCACTTCTTCTCTCGCCTCTTGATGACACTGATGGTAATGATTGTTGCTGTTCATTCCTTATAAACTTATCAACTAAATCCTTGGCTTTCGGCACTGTATTCAAATGATGTAACACTCCCCGATAGGTCAAGGCTACACCAACAGGTACCTCCCATCTGAATCGTATCTGACGCCTATTAAGCTCGTCCACCAGAAAAGCAAAATCTCTTCCGGCCCTAAGCATCTTTGGAGGAATCTCTTTCAATATCAATATCCCTTTACCAGCCACCTGGAATTTATTTTTATAGGAGGCTTGCAGAATTTCATTCCTGAGGCACCTCGAGGTAAAATAAATCACAACATCTCTTGGCAATTGTCTTTGTCTAGCAATCCAGAAGTTGGCCCGATAGATCTTGTCAATTTGTGGTATAATTAACATAAGCTGGACTCCCAATTCTCTTGCAAACAATTCTGAAAAAGTTCCCTTTAAATCCTCCTTGCCATTTACTTTTAGACCACGCACCCTTAAAGCAAATTCCATTGATCTATACTGCATTAAAGTCATTACATCCTCCATTTCACCAGTTCTGGTCTGAATTTCTTGAATTTTAACGTCTGTATCCACCCTAACTTGATTTAGTTTTTCTTCCAGCTCACCCAACTTAGTTGTCACAAATTTCATTGCTAGGATAAGATCATCCCTTATATCTCTGTCCTGCTTCGCCAGAGCTGCCTCCATTCTAGATATCTTCTCTTGAATTGCCTCTTTGACTGCCTTCTGTACTGTAACTTTAATAAATTCCTGCAAGGACTCCATCATCATTGATTGTAAGTCAGTTAAAAATGGTGGTTTAACTGCTTGAGCTGGGGAACTCCCATCGCTGTTAAAAAATCCAGTTTTTGAAGATTTAAAAGACATTTCTCTAGATCTCTTGTCTTTTTAAGGGAAGGGAGAAAGAAAACCAAGCTTAAAATCCAGTAGCTTTAACCAGCCACGAAAGCACTTCCACTTCAAACAAAGGCTTTCGCTAGTTCAAAGCTCTCTTTACTTTCACTTTGCTGCTTCTGATCTCTCACAGCGCCATCTTTGAAACATTGTATCTTTCAGTGTCCTTTGAAGGAAAACTTTTAGTAACTGAGTTAGGTTTAGTGAAAAAAAAATTACTTGCCAGGAATTCTGCTCTTGCTCTGTCCGGTTCCGAAGACAATAGAATAAAAAATCTTGAACGAAGGTGGTCGCAACGTTTTGTTCTGCCTCAGCAGAAGCGACCTGGGTGCGGAGTTTTGCCGAATCTCCCTTGGGTGCTCTCACCCTTTCAGCCCCAGAGTTAAATTCAGGGGCTTTAGGGGAGCTCTACCCCGACCCGACTGTTCGCCTTTCGCTCTTCTCTCGGGGGAAAGGCTTTCAGCCACCTAGCAGCTGATTTTAAGCTGTCAGAGCGGCTTAACGTGATCCCGGGGCTGGCTGACTCTAAAAGTCCGTCTTTCAACTCCTGCGGTGCCACCGGAAGTCAATGATCGAAACACTTGAAACCACAGTCCCAAAGAAGAAAATGCAAAAACAGGAATACACAACTGACAATAAAAAATGTCTTAGAAAATTAACAAGGAAGGATATATAGAATGTGTTGAATAAATATAAAAATAGTGTAAGTAATGTGAATATGATGGAATGATACGGTTTGTAGTTTGTATGTTGTGAATGTAAAATTAATAAAATTAATAATAAAAAAAGAATTAGAATTTATTGGCCAAGTGTGTCTGGACACACAACAAATTTGTCTTCTGTGTACATGCTGTATACTTACATACAAGCTATAATTGACATACTATGATTAAAATCATAAGGTTATAATTCACAAACAGTGATTACAATCGTAAGATACATTCATAATCATAAAGTACATTCATCGTGTCATGTATGTGTTAGGTGCAATCGACAAACCACAATCCTAATCATAAAATACGTTCATAATCATAAAGTACATTTATCGTGTTATCATATTATAAAGTACAGTCATCATGTCATGTCTTCAGCTGGTATTGTGTGTGTATATGTTTGGATGTATTGGTGTTTGGGCTGGAAGTCAATCTTCCTGGACTGTGGCTGCAAGCCAGCCTTAATTATCTGCAGCTATATGCCTGCTCTTCTTGTCTGTGACGAGAAGCCAAGCCCAATTGCTCGTAACTGGAAGCTAGCTTCTCCTGAGTTAGCTGCTCTTGTCTTCTCCTCTCCCTTCGTGCATTGTCTGGATCAGAACATTCAATTACTATTTCATCATTTTATATAGATATACTCAAACACTCCTATAACTACATACACATATGATTGACATTTCAGCCATTTTTTTCCATTTCGGATGAAACAATGGTATGCAACGTTCAGAAAAGGTGAAAGAAATAGTAAAGGAAATAAATTAATAATGACAACAAAAGAAAAAAGTATAGTCAAACATAGTTTGCCTAAGCAGGATCCACTATTACTCTCCTTATCTTTCTAATCTTGCCAACCATCCTTATATCTATCACCAATAGAACATTGCACATAGCTCCTAGGAAGTGGGATACAGACAACAGCAGTATGTTGGATTGCAAAGTGGTCCTTAGATTAGAGATCCTGACATGACAGAATAGGGTAAGTATGCTTGGGGTAAAATTGAACTTTGCTTGCCAACTAGGGAATATGTGCTTACCCATACTATTCTTAAAATTAGCATAGAATGCTCCATATTGCATGGGTAAAATTATGGCTGATAAACTAGCCTAATTTACTAAAAATTATTATTTATTCATTTTTATATTACCATTGGGGAACACTATATGGATTTTCTCAGTCTCCAAGATATCTTCACTCATTTCTTAGTACATACAAATCGCCAGCTCTCTAGATTGTTGGATTGTATTTATTCCATTACAGTTACCTACAAATACATGACATCAGTTCTGAATTTCTTTTTTCTTTAATTATTAAATTAGTAGCTGGCTTTTATATTATTGCAATCTTATGTATTTATCTTGCGTATAGAAATCAAAGTGGTTATAAAACCTATCTTCACTAAATAAACCTTTTAATTATAAATGGGGCATTTTGTAAAAAAATATCTTGTATTCACTATTAGCTCATTTGATGTCTAATTACCCTTTCAAGGAACATCATTGTAAGGAGACTGAGTGACACTATTCCTTTAGATTATATTAGTGCAGAATTCACTTCTAAAATGTAATAAAAGTGATCAGATGACCTGCAAGAGTCATACCCAAGATTAAAGATTTGATTTTCCAATGGCATAGATCTTAAATTTCTTGTGCTTTTTACTTTTTTATTATTACTATTTTTACTATTATTTCTGCTTTGAGGATCTCTGATTAACGTATACAATAATGAAATCATTTGAAGAATATCATACATCCATGATTCCCAAAATGGGCAGAATGATTGCAGTGAATTCACACGGACAACATTGGATATTTATTTGTTTTCCACACGTATGGAAAGTTAGAATAGAAAATACTCTTCAGTAGTAAGTGCAAGCAGCATAATTGGGTTAAAACACTGAAGTGGCAGTTAGGAAGGATATATTAATACTTTCCTTATCCATGGAGATTGTCTAACACTCAGTATTAAGTTAATTAATTGGTTTCCACCAGGTTAGGCTTAATTTCTGATGACTGGATGGACAGATGCTCAACATCTCAATCCCCAGCTATTCCAAGGATATTCTAGTCATCATACATTTGATGCTGGTCATTTACCTAATTCATTGTATTTATCTTCCTTTGCTTTGTTTAACCTTGCTAAGTATGAGCAGGATTATAGCATCTAAATGGGAGATGCATTTAGCACCTAAATTAAATTAAGTGCTAGGAGATCTAAATGGGAGAAACAGCATCTAAATGGTAGATAACTAAAGGGAGATTATGGCAAAAAAGTAACAGGCAGTAGAGAAAAAGCAGAGCTGTTTAACTCATTCTTTGCATCAGTTTTCATGCAAAAAGAAAATATAGTCAACTTGCCAAAAACATAACAGTAAAAGACAATTTAGAAATAAAAATTAAAATAAGCAAGAAAATGATAAGGGAACACCTGTCTGATCTAGATGAGTTCAAAGCATCAGGACCTGATGGATTATATCCCAGAGCAATATCAGAGTTAATTAAAATAAAAAAGAGTTAATTCAAATGTTTATAGATTTCATGCAGCTTTTCCCCCTCAAAATAAGCAGATCCAAACGATCTGAGTAGAAATGTGATCAAACCTCCCTGAATTTAAATTTAAATATTGGTAGAAAAAGGTGACCATAAATGCAATATAGTGAGTCCCTATATTCATTAAAGAGAGTAAATAAAAAGCATATCGCAGAAGTAATGGGTTAGGAAAGAAATGTCATGGTTTTGTATCCTGTTAATACTCACTTTCTATGATAAATACTCTGCAACTCCAGAAAGGTCAATCAATTTCCCAGGCAAATTATCCACAAATGATAACACTAACATGCACATTGCAAATTATATCCTAGAAATTGCACTCTAGGTCATCAAAATCAGTTCTATTCCTTTTATGTATTCAACTTGAGCAGGTTGCAGCTTCAAAGTTTTTATCCCCGTATACCTCCTCAAAGAGAACCAATACAATTCTCTTTAAAAAGAAATGAAAATACTATAAGAAAAAAAAGATTCTAATCCCCAGATTCTTAATCGCATTCTGCCCTGCTATTACCGGATATATAGACAACAGAGACTATTAAAAGTCTTTCTTTGAATAATAAGTTAAATGATTTGTGCTAGGCCAGTTCTCCTTGCATTGTGTCCCAATCTCTGGAGCACTGATCTAGAGTAATCTCATTAAATACTAAATATCTCTGAAAGGTTTGAAAAGTATTTCTTAAGAAACTCCAGAGGTGACTTCCGGCGAATTGCATAGTGGTGAAGCAGCAGGCTCAGGAAGCTTCTGAGCCGATCTGCTTGACAACCCATAGACTGGGACATTTCCGAACCAGAAACCGAACCCTAAGTTGCTCTGTGGAGACAATGAAGAGAAGGGGATGTTCTGCAGTCTCAGGGAAGATGGCTACCACCCTGGGACCAAGAAGGAAACCCTCAAATGTCTGCGAAGCTGGGCTGCGAAAATGCAGCATGTAGCCACAGATGAGACGATGAGAAAAAAATGAAGTGGTTTGAAAGTCACACCACAAAAAGATACAAACCGACACCTGGGTGAGTTTTAAAGAATTTTTCTATCAAAAAGTCTACCTGATTAAAGACGATTTAGAAAAGAATGATTACCCAGAAAGAAGGGAAAGATGGCAACTAAACTAACTGAATCAATGTTTGGCTTTAAAAAAATACTTTTTGACCCTGAAAAGAGCAGCTGTGATCTATTTTTGGAAACAAGAAAGTAAATATTTGGACTTACAAAGAAACAAATCTGTGGAACTCTGTTGCAACTGAACAATGTTAAAAACAGTTTTTATACAAACAATTGCCAGTCAAAAGGAAAAAAATATTCAAGGGCTATCAGGGACTTTTTTACACATTGTGGAGAAAATGTTTCATCATTATGCCCAGGAAATGGAAGCTGATTTTAAAAAGATTAATCAAAAATTGGATAAACAAAGAGATTTCTTTATACAAAACTTTAAAGAAAAGGAGTTGCTACAGAAAAAATGAATACAAATTTGAATGAAACAGAAGGCCCACAACAAATTCCTGAAGTTCTGATGGAACTTAAAGTGAAAAGGTTGGAACGTAAAAAAGCACAAGGAAAGACAAGAGGACTTTTTTTTTAAAAAAAGTGTGCTAACTATGTTGATCAAAGTAAAGAGTAATAAAACTTGACAAATGAGTATGAGAACCTATCTGAGGAGATGCAATGATTTAACAGAATTACTTTTGGGATATTGGAGAAAGACAAGAGGGAAATGGTAGGAAGATGGAGAGATGTAAAAATAAGATTTGAAAGGAAAGAAATTAAATTGTAGAAATTATGGGAAAACTTTGGGCAGATAAAAATTCTTATGATAAAAAAAAGAAACGTATAAACAGGATCAACTAGAAAACAAAAAATACGTTTACTCAAGCTTCATTATGAGGCAAATAATTCAGGAGATTTTCACGTGGTTCAGAAAACCCTTAACAAAAACATGAAATAATGTAAAGATTTAATCATTGGTTGATTGTGTCTGATCACTCAAACATAGTTGGCAAGTATGTATGTATACTCACAGACACATATATACAAGAAAGAAGAGTTTGAAAAGGGAAGCTTTCTGATCACAAAATGGAGAAAACACTCATATACCAATGTCCATGCAGAACTAAATATAAAAAGAATAAGGTGTGAATCTCACAATAGATTTAGGGATGATTGCAATTTATCCTTTATATACCAAAGTCATCCCAATCATATCTCCCCACAACTTTAACTCTACTGAACAGTAACGAGCAAAATAATGCCCTATGTGAAGAGAGAATGATGAAACTTTTATTCCAGTGAAACTGCCACGTTAGAACAACTTGCTTGAGTTCATGAAAGGCTGTGTCATGATAAAGGTATTAATTTTTAGCTGCCACAAAGAGTTATTTTTGCTGCAAAACAGTAACAAAATTGACCTTTGGGAATCTTTGCTTTTGGTTTGTTGGTTTGGTTTAGTTTTGCTCATGATTTAAAAACCAGTTGTTTCTATCTGTCAAAACAGTGTTATTTATATTTCTTTTAAAGAGAAAGTGAGGACTTGAAAGTGGGTTCAATTCCAGGGGTAGAAAAATATAATTCTTGTTTCTAACTTGGAGAAGATGAAAGCAGCAGGAGATGGGAAAATAAGTAAGGAAGAGAAGATGTAATCAGAGAGAAATTAAATACAGCAAACCACAGGCATGGGCTCTGTTCTTTCCTGCGATTCTTTTCTCTCTTTTCTGTTACGTTTTCTAGAGAAAGCATCTGGGAAGACTGTGTTCCTACCCTAGCCAACAGAGCCCAGCATGTACCTTACTTGTATGATGAATGGTATTTCTATTCTGAGTCTAGTCACTGTTCCCTTGGAAGTGTTTGAATCAAAGCAAACAGGATATAAATCCACAGATAAATCTACATACCCCAAATGTGTAGAAATCAGGAGCTGTGAGCACATGCCTGTATCTGGACATGATATGCCCTTGCATGATCAAAGTTAGGGGAGGCCGTGATCCAATCTCCTGCTGCAGTGCTTCCCATTCCTGTTAAGCTCCACGCAGTTAGCAACCAAAGAAGTGAATATGTGGGTTCCAGATAGACATATTTAATGCTACTCAGGATAAAGACAAAATCATGAAGATGAGAAGAGAGATTTCTCAATCAGATTTATAGTGAATCAGTAAAGGCAGAGACTCTTTGAAATGTTTCTTTCTTTTGGAACCCATATCTGGCTTGTATTGCTTCTTCTTATAGAAAATTAACTTCCTATCTCTGTCTTCTCTTCACCATCTCTTACAATCCTATCCATACTGTAAGCTTCTTTACTTATTTGGTTGAGTAACAATGAACATCTGGAGCAAAAATATACATGGGAGTCCCAAAGGTGCTCTTTTCCCCCTTACACATTCTTTTCAGCAGTTCCAAGAAAGTTTCATACTCCTTTGCACTATTCAGGTGACCCTGAGGGCATAGATAAACCTCTGAGGCCTCAGCGACTCTCACAGAAAGAGAGTGCTAATGACCAGATGACTGCAAAGAATATAAATCTTTCCATTCTCCACCATTCAGTCAGAACTGAAGAAGCTTCTTGGATAAGAAGTGCTGGATCCCAAATGTCTAGCTGACCAAGTGAGGCTCCTGGCTGTCTGACCTGTCCGAGTGGTCAGCAGATGTTTGTGAGCAGTTTCCCTCTCCCAGTTACTTAGACAGCCTAGAGACTGTCCAAACTGACCTGTTGATTGGTTGTTATACCAAGCCAGTTGCTATATAAGGGAATGGGGAATGAGAAGCGTTTGTTTGCTACTATTACTTGTTGCTGTATTGCCAACAAATTTTGTTGCGGTTAATCTGAGGACTCCAACCTATTTCTTTGTGGTCGAACCTAACAACTGGCGACGAGCTGGGGCGAAGGAAAAGGACACCGGACACCAGATTGAACCAACAGCCACAGGTGCCGATGGCCACTTTAGCTTTGCCGTCCCCATTCGATCAAACGAGGGAAACCTGGGACGCGTTTATGTCCAGGTTTGACTTCTTCATTCAATCGCAAGCCATTCAAAATTTAATGGATGAACAAAGGAAGGCGATTTTCCTGAGCAATTGCGGGCATGAAGTTTTCGACACTGCCTGCACTCTGACTGAGCCTCGCTCTCTGCAGGCAATACCACGGAGAGACTTAACAGAGGCGCTTCATGCATACTATGCCCCAGTGCCTTCAAAGTTTGTGAAGAGGCATGAATTTAGGCATCACATGCAGTATGTGGGTGAGTCTGTCAATCAATATGTTTCGGCATTGAGAAAGGCAGCTACCCACTGTGCTTTCGGAAATGTTGATGACAACCTCTTAGACCAGCTTATTTTTGGGGTGAAGGATTTGAGACTATAATGACGGCTATTAGCAAACCCTGATCTAATCCTAAGGGCGGCATTAGATGAGGCTCATGCCGCTGAAATAGCGCCCAATGCAACGGAATTTCTTCAGAAACTGGCCAGCACAGCGGCTGCTAATAAAGCTGATGCTCTAGTGCACCAAGGCAAGGCAGCTGCTGATCTAGAGGAATCTGAGGAAGAGCATTATGATGTCGAGTAGACTTATAAGAAACCAGCAGAGTAGAAGCGTAGGTGTCCCAGCTGCGGCAGGCAGCACCCTAGAATGATCTGCCGGTTCAGGGACGTGATCTGCAGACGCTGTGAGCAGAAGGGTCACATCGCAAAAGTCTACAGGGTACCTGAACCAATTGAACTGGTGCCCCAGGTACCAGCAACCAATCGAAATCATTTTTGACCCTGGAGAGATGACAGAGCAGGAGAAAACGCAAAGAAACCAGCAGATACAGCTGATGCCTGTCACATTAAAGTAAAAAATAATGCGTTTAAACCAACCAAGAAAATCCATGTGTCGGTGCTGGTCCAGGGCAAGCCGTGTTGTATGGAGGTTGACTCAGGATTGACTATCTCCATCATCTTGGCAATTCTGAAGAGGCTTTTGCCAGACGTCAAGTGGGGCCAGTTGCGGCTGCAGAAGCTGCACATACAGGATTACCAGGGAAACCACCTGCCCGTGTTGGGGCTAATGAATATCCCTGTGTCATTTCATCGCTTTAATGGCCAATTACCTGTGACTGTTGTTGTGGACAGACTGCCTAGTTTCCTGGGGCTAGAATGGCTTGATGCCCTGGGATTGGGAATCACAGGGGTTCACGCCACTATGAATACATGGGGGTTTGATTTAATTGAAGAATACAAGGACGTTTTTTCACAAAATTTGGGGAAGTACACAAGCAAACTAATATCTCTGTCCTTAGATCCCCTAGTTACCCCTATTCAGCTTAAACCTCGCAGGGTTCCATTTGCACTGAAAGCCAAATTGGACGCGGCTTTAGACAAATTAATAAGTCAGGACATTCTTGTTCCAACAGAAAATGCTCAGTGGGAAACTCCTATTGTCATGCCGGTTAAAAAGGACAGCTCTATTCATATTTGTGTGGATTATAAATGCACAATTAACAAAGTGTTGCAACAGAACACATACCCCGTACCAGTTATGCAGCACTTGCTGCATTCATTAGGGTCTGGGCCTTTATTTTCTAAATTAGATTTGGCACAGGCTTGTCAACAATTGCCTGTGGATGGTCCTGCTACGGAAGCGCAGACCATAGTAACCCATAGGGGGGCTTTTAAGGACACTAGACTGCAATTTGGCATCAGTGTGACTCCGGGGATTTTCCAAGGGGTTATGGAACACCTATTACAAAAAAAACCTGGTGTTGTGCCGTACTTTGACAATATGTTAATTACGGCCACTTCTCAGGAACAATTGAAAACATGGCTGCGAGTGGTTTTTGAGGTATTTAGGCAAAAGGGTCTCAAACTGCGCAGGGATAAGTGTTTATTAGGGGTCCCCTCTGTTGATTTTTTGAGTTATCGTATAGATGGGGCAGGCATTCATCTGACGGATAATGAAGTGCTGGCTATTAAGAATGCACCTGTGCCCAAAACTAAGACAGACCTCCAATCCTTTTTAGGATTACTGAATTTTTGCCATTGTTTTCTTAAGGGTAAAGCAATGATCTTTTGATGAAAAACACCCCTTGGAAGACGAGGCTTTCAGAAGGCTAAAAGACGTGTTATCAAGTGACCTGGTATTAATGCATTATAACACTTCTCTATTGGTCACCTTAATGTGTGAGCCTCTCCTTTTGGTGTGGGTGCAGTTTTAAGTCACACCCTGCCCTCAGGAAGAGAGGCACTGATTGCATTCTATTCCCGCACCCTGATGCCTGCTGAGCGCAATTACAGTCAAATAGACAAAGAAGCTTTGGCTTTAGTTGCCCCAGTTAAGCAGTTTCATGAATATTTATTTGGTAGGAATTTTACTCTTGTGATGGATCACAAATCGTTACTAGGCATTTTGGCAGGCGACCGCCCTACCCCAGTGGCACTATCACCGTGCATGGTTCATTGGTCCTTGTTATTGGCCGCCTATTCTTATGGGTGATACATAAGCCAGGTTGCAGTGTGGGTCATGCCAATGCTCTTAGCCGCTGCCTGTTGCCTGCCACTGGTAGTGAGGTGTAGCTTGGGGAAGCTGACATTCTGGTGGATTGCCTTAATTCCACTTTGATCACTTCTCAGGAGGTGGCCGCTGTCTCTAGTTCTGATCGCCTCCTCCGCCCTGTACTTAACTGGGTGTGTAGGGGGTGGCCAGGTGGTAAACTGGCTGAAGAGTATGGCCCATTTAATGCCCGCAGATAGAAACTAGTGGTTCAAAGAAATTGTTTGTTGTGGGAAGATAGGGTAGTAATCCTGGGGAAAACTGCAGTCTCGTATACTGAACAACTTGCATGAAAGCCACCCTGGCATTGTAAGGATGAAAGTCTTAAGCCAGAAGTTTTGTCTGGTGGTCTTCATTAGATGAAAACATTGAATCATTGGTGGCCAGCTGCCCAGCATGTCAGCAATCTATATCAGCTCCACCATGAGTGCCAGCGCAAACATGGGAACGTCCAAGGGGTCCTTGGTTGCACATCCATCTGAATTTCGCAGGGTCATTCCATGGTCAGATGTTCTTAATTTTAGTTGATGCGTTTTCCAGGTGGATGGAGGTACACCTGATGAAGGACACGAAGGCACAGGCAGTGACTCGATATTTAGAGAAATTACTTATAACTCATGGGTTACCAGATGTGGTGGTGACAGATAATGGGCCACAATTTATAGCTAACCATTTTGAAGAGTTTATGGCAGCCAGGGATATTAGACATATGCTGACAGCTCCCTGTCATCCGAATTCAAATGGAATTGCGGAGAGAGCTGTCAAGGCAGTAAAAGAGGCACTGAGCCGTTTAGGGCCAGGAAATTGGCAAAACCAAATCGATGCATTTTTAACCTGGC
>JANHFO010003944.1:28415-51766 GCA_032468095.1 Pareas carinatus
CCTGCCATCTCTCTTGATCCTAGGATCCGTCATCAAGATGGGCCCCTGGTGTTGATGGGCCAAGCCTGCGAGGGGGATAGTCAGCAATGTTGAAGTCCAGAAGCCTTAAAGGGATCAAGATTGAAGACCTCTGTTCTAATCCAACCGCTTGCTCAGGCAGGAGACTATACCACTTCAAACAAATGGCTGTTCAATCTTTTCTTAAAAACCTTGAGTGTTGGAGCATTCACAACTTCTAAAGACAAGTTGTTCCACTGATCAATTGTTCTAATCGTCAGGAGATTTCTCCTTAGTTCTTGGTTGCTTCTTTCCTTGATTAGTTTTCATCCATTGCTTCTTGTCCTGCCTTTAGAGGCTTTGGAGAATAGCTTGACTCTTCTTTGTAGCAACCCTGAAATATTGGAACACTGCTATCATGTCACCCCTAGTCCTTCTTTTCACTAAACCAGACATACCCAATTCCAGCAACTGTTCTTCATATGTTTTAGTCTTCAGTCGGGCAAGCCTAACATCATGCATCTTAGCAAACGTAATGGCTTCCAGTCTGGCTTTTAAGAGGGGCTAAATGTCTAGGATGTTTTTCACATTCAGCATTTTTAGAATGTGTGGCCTTCAACTCCAGAATTCCCCAGTCAGCACAAGAAGCTGAGAATTGAAAGTTTTAAAAGTTTCTGAGGTTTACCTTGCAAATTAGCAGTTGTATAAAGAAGGGAAAATCAGAAACACAGTGGGTTGTTTTTTAAAAATTTGCTTTGCCTATTTTTATTACCATGTAAAAATAAATAAATAACCTAGAATACAGTGAAGACCTTAACATTTAATTTACCAGCTCAAGACCAAAACTTTTGTTATGTAACAAATATTTTGTTGCAATACAGGTAGTCCTCAACTTACAACAACAATTGAGTCCAAAATTGATGTTATGAAACAAATGAAACGTTTGTTAAGTGAATTTTGCCCCATTTTACAGTTTTCTTGCCACAGTTGTTAAGTGAGTCATTGCAGTTGTTAACCCAGTTGTTAAGTGAATCTGGCTTCCCCATTGACTTTGCCTGTCAGAAGGTCACAAAAGGTGATCATATGGCATGGCAATCTTCATAAAGGTGAGTCAGTTGACAAGCATTTAAATTTTGATCACATAGCCATGAGGATGCTGCAACAATCATAAGCGTGGGGAAAAAAACACTTTTTTCAGTGCCGTTGTAACTTTGAATAGTCACCAAATGAACTGTTGAAAGTTGAGGACTACCTGTATGCAGCAGATTCCCCCTCCTAAAGTTATATTCAGTTCTGGATGAAAGAGTCAATCCCATGCTTATAATACAACCTAACCTGTAATATTGATAAAATGCTTTTTTCTCTGCGGTTTATTTCCAATGTGGTTGTTGACTTAATTGGTCAATCAATTTCTGTTATTAAGCAAGGTGGTTGTTAAGTGGGTAACACCTCCAAAAGCTGAATTGTGCATTTATTTTGCATAATAAATTCTACCTCCTCTTCAAAACATCCTGTGCTCATTTACCTGGCCCTGGAACAAACCAGAATTTTCTAGTATCTGGTGATCATTAAAATTTTGCAGCCTAGATCTATTAGTCTTAGTGGGGCCAGTCTAAAGGGTCTTCTGTATATCCTGCTAAACAAAGATGCTTTGTTAAGTGTTTCAGGAAGAAATAAACAGATGACTATCTTCATCTCGTCCCTGATTCACCACAAAAGCAACCTGCATTTGTCTTTTTCTGTTCCAGTTATCTATTGTTGGCCCAAACCTTGTGGGTCAGACAGCTTGTCAGAACAGGTGTCTGTTCTGCTTCTTCTACTGGTCATCCAAGGCTTCTATAGGCAAGTACTCCTTGCCCTGGCCATTGCTATCCAGTGCCATTTGCCTTTCTCAGGGGAAGAATCAGAACTGAAATATACCAGACTTGGCAGCAAATCCCTGGCTGCTATGGCTATGAGGGTCTGGGTGGTAGTAAGCAGTTCTTTACCCAACATTGCTACCCCATGGTGGAATTGTAGAGGGGCAGGCAAGTGGCGACAAGGAAAAGAAATAGAGGGAGGCCCCATATCAGCCATAATCACAATGCAGTAAAGTTCTTCCCTTTTCTCTTCCCGTACATCATCTTTCAGTGGTGGCAAGGGAACCAAGGAGGAGAGAAGTTGAAGAGAATAATTCATTTGTTACCAATTCTCCAATTCCCAGGAGAGATACCTTACTATTTTCCTCCTCTGATTCTCTTGTGAATAGAACTTTCATTCTGCCTCCTTTGAAATAGCATGTGTACAAGCAGACAGCACCTACAAAACCAAAAGGAAACCAGCTTACTCTATGCAAGAACTCCTCATTTAGCATCATTTGCATTTATGACGGTGATGAAAAACTTGCGGCCAATCCTCTCATCTACAACTTTCATAGGTCTGTATAGTCAAGGAAAGGTGAAGTACCATCATTAGCATAGTTGCAGTTTCACTTAGTTATTGCTTCAGTTAGCAACCAAATTCCCCATCTCAATTGTGGTTGCTAAATGAGAATACCTGTAATCGATAGTCCTCATTTAGTGACCTGTGGTCTGTATGTGCTCTAAGAGTTCACTTTGATTATAGATATTGGAAAGGTCAGTAAAATCTTCCATAAGTAATTTGCAAGCACTTCTGACTTTTTTTTGTAATGCAGTGGACATCATTTTATCAGGATTGTCTATCCGTAATTGCTTTTTGAGTTCTTGTAAGCTCCTTCTTGTTTCATCAGTGACAGTACCTAATCATTTTGATTTTCTGATTGTCTTGGATATTTTTCAAGCATCAGGATTTTCTCCAGAGGGTGTGGCTTTTGAATAATGTGCCCAAAATATTTACTGTGAGTTTTAGCTTCATTAATAGTGCTTCCAGTGAGCAGGCAGATTGTATTCCATGTGATTATGAATAATTGATCCTTGTCAACAAGATATTTACAATATTTTTTTCTAGCACAATTCAAATACATCATTAATTTTGTCATTCAGCTTTTCTGGTGGTCCATCTTTTACAATAAGATGCTGCAATTGGGATAATCTTAGTCTGAAGAAATTTGTTTTCATTTTGATACCTCTGTACTTTGTTTAGATTTGTTCTAACTTCCTTTCAGGTAGTAGGCATCTCATTTCATAGCTAAAATTATTCTCACTCTTGTTATGAATATAAATCACCTATTTTCATTGTAGTAGCACCAATGACATAATCTCAGGTATTTTTTAAAATACTGAGCAGTATCTAACTTTTTGCATTGTCTTCTTTCATCTTGAGCATGAGATTTGTTAAGTCTTCCTCATTTTTAACCATCAAAGTGGTATAAGCAGCATATAATACCATTATTTCTTCCAGAAATTTTAATTCCAGTTCATATAAATCAATAAATGGCACACAAACACAGGCACACACACAAAACCTTTTGAGTTATGTTTCACTGTAATTATTATCTGCTACACATGATGCACTTTCTTCAGTAGACAGGTGATATAACCCTATTTATCCATGTTGTCAGTCTTTTTGCAGCTGCCTAAACCAAAACTCTTCCCCCCCCAAAGCATAATTGTTACAAATTCTTTTAAGTAAGATTTATTAAAATTAAAAGAATAACAGTACTAGAATTATTGGACATGAAGATTTAGAATCTTTCTTTCAAGCCAGAATATATTACACAGAAACTTTCTTTTTCACAGCTCTAAGGCATTGGCTCTGTTTACTCATAATGAGGAAATTGCAGCAGGTGGTTTACATAATGGTCATTTGAATATTAAACTGAGAACCAGTTCTTTCATGTTTTTTTATGGTCTATGCAGCAAAAAAACCTTAGTATATTCAATAAAGCAAATTAGATGTCTTTGCGGATCCCTAATCCAACTAAGAAGCAGTTCCTTGGGACTCAAAATAATTGCAGATCATTTTACAAGATGCAGTCCCAGTTACCTCCCTTGGTGTTGTCCAGGTAGAGTCCAACTTCTCTAGAATCTGAGTAGTTTTATGTGTCAAATGCTATGAGAATTCTTTACAGTAGTCTTTTAGGCAGGCTTGACAAACATTTTTTTCCAGAAATGGAATGAGACCGAAAGATTGCTGGACGGCATTTGGCGAATGCTACTGCTTTGGCTCAAACATGATCTCATACAGTTTTTTGGTCAGACTTGAGACAGAACTTCCTCCAGTGGTGTTTTAGACATTTCTCCCATTTCTTCATCTTCCTGAGCTCTTCAATAAGCTAATTAATACTCAGCTGCTTTGAAACTCATCAAATTTATTACTCAAGCATTTTGTCCCTGTACTCATTGTTTGGTACTCAAAGCACAGGAATGTGTAGAACTTGTCTTGTGATTCACTATATTATGCCGTATGGGAAAAGATTATTTGGTACTTATCGTTACTTTGGTTCTCATCTCACCTCCCGGAACCAATTAACGATGAGTACCAAGTTGCCAATGTAACTGCAATAGATCTTTGAACTCTACAAGAAATTTAATCACTGGGCCATGATAATGAGCAAAGATCCACGCCTCTCAGTTTCGAATTATGTCACATCTGCCCTCATATGCATTGGGCCCTCAATAAGGGATCAGGTCCATAGTTGTTCTGGGATCTATGAACTCTTGTACTGCTCTAGACTGTTTACAAAGGGAAAGTATGTTGTACCAGTTGTGAAAACACCACCACCTCTGCAATCAGGTTGATCAGCATGGATGCTGCTGTGCAAATGGGGAGCAACATAAGAGCCACCAAGCCAAATGGCCCTTCTAATACAAATGCACAAAGTCTCATATCTTTTATCTACCTCTTGATAGCAGCAGACTAGTATGGGTGTCAACAGAAACTCCCTTCTTGCTTCGGCTAACCCTAAACCTTTGGCCAAACCTCAAACTTATACAGGCAGATTTCCAAAAGAGGAACTCCTATTTATCTTCCCCACCCAGGTTTCAGTAATATAAGCCCGGTTTCTCTTCTCATCCATAATTAATTCATTCATTAGAAAGATTTTATTACAGACAGACACTGTAGTTAATAGTTGCAGCTGGAGCTTTTATCACATGTAGAAGAATATTACATCTAAGGGCAAACCTCATTCCTTAAATAAGGAAATATACTGTGGTTGAGTTTAGCATAATGTCCCAACCGGGAACATCGTTTTAACTGTAGTTAAAGAACACCACCTTCATTTATAATCCAGTTTGTCATTGGTTTATTCCCCTTTGCATGGTACCAAGCATAATCTGCACCTGGGCAGTTATGATCCCTGAATTCAGAGTCAAAAAAGGGTCAATCCCACTTTACTGTCTCCAGTATCCCCTCCCATACATACATACATGTATATGCTTGTGCATGAAGAATAGTGAAAACCCGTGTGCAGTGCCTTGAACTCTTATTGAGTCACTGTGAACTTTCAGTCTTTTAAATAATGTTAAAACCCAACAGACTATCAGCTAGTGCAGAATGGTTTAAATGCCACCATTCCTGGAGATGACTGTAGAACTGCATCTCACCATCATCTGCTTGTCTGGTGCAACAATGATGGATAAGTACTTTACTCATGGATGCTGTTAAATTAACACTTGTGTTATTTATTTGTTTGTTTATCTGCCGTGTACTCAACTTCTCAGTGGTCACAGCTAAGTTATGGAACATTCTTCAGCAGAGAATCTCTTGGTCCCTACTTCATTTACTATATTTCAGTCTGATGGCAAACACTGTCATGTACAGTTAAACATTTTGTCGATCTTGTTTGTTCTAGTAACAGTAAAACTTTGATATAACATTCCTTGGTTTAGTGGACTTTATATTCATTGGGCAAAATCTATCCATACCATTTATGCTTATCTGCATATGCCTTGCCATTTTGCATTTGTGTAAAATGAGTAAAATAACTTAAGTAGTGTCCCATCCAAATTTAATGTCCTTAGTCTGTTATATCAAATGTTTAGTTGTAGATTATGACTGAGTGTTTTGACTGTCGTTACTGCAGCATTAGAACTTTTCTAATCTGTTCTGAAAATTTTAATTTTCATGCAGTTTATATATTCTTTCATACAGTATATATATTCTCGACCTCAAATCTAAGTGTGTTGCAAAAAAAAAAAGGAGTGGCACAATCACATTTTGTATTGGATGAGAATCAAAACACTGCTGGGCATCAGTGAACATAGGTGTAGTTTGTATGTTTTCAGTACTGTTGACAAGGATCAAAATGAGTTCAGTTTTAGTGTTTCTGTTGCTGATGGACAGAATACAGTTTGCAGCTTTATCCTAACAGCAGTGAAAGCCCTTGCCGCCAAGCAAACAACGATTTGTGCACCCAAAGAATTTAGTAGAAAAAGTATTCTTATAAAAAGATCTGTCACAAATAGAAATGATCCTTGTGCCAGTAACATCAAAGTTGACAAAGCTTGTGTCATGTCTCCCTTGGGTTGAGATGTCGGGAGATGAGACAAAAGAGCTCAAACTGTCGGATGTGATCCACAATTCAAGTTATAGAGTGGAGGCTGAAGCAGAACTAGTCCTTATGACATTTTCAGCCTCAATAGCTCTTCTGCTGCTGGATGGAGGAATAATGGACCGAATCACAGAACAGCAGCAGATTGCAGAGGAGGAACAGTTCTTTTACACTGATCCTTCTTTTATTCAATGTGAATAGAATAGAATAGAATAGAATAGAATAGAATAGAATAGAATTATTGGCCAAGTGTGTCTGGACACACAAGGAATTTGTCTCCGGTGTACATGCTCAATACTTGTTACGTACTTTCCATCCCTGCTATCTTATATCAACGAAGCTGTGAACTTGACACACAAAGAGTTACAATCTTTTTATTCAATCTCAGGATGAGGGAGGCAGAGATCATGAACTTTCACAAACCACCGATGCTAATGTACCCTCCGAAAAATTGCCAACGTTGAAATAAATTCAGAGTGTTGTTGTTCTGGGAAAGTAGATTTGGTCAACCTCCCTATTGGCAGAGGTTTCCAAGGAATCTCATGAATTCCTCTCCAGTTCAAATTCAAATAAGTGTGTCTGACTTCAGCGATGACTCAGGAGTCATTTGCAGACACTTTGTACGAGGAAAAAGAAGAAGAAAATATTGGAAGTGTCCCCAGTCAGGCAGTGTGACTTCATCCATCTGCACTTAGCTGATGTTGGATGCTATAAAAAGGTTCCTCTTTCAGGCTGAGTCGACTTCATGGACCCATTCACCTTGTTTTCTTGGCAGGAGTTCTTCCCAAGAGTGTTTGCATTCTCTCACTTTGCAGCCCTGGCTTTCCCCATTCAAGTACTAGCCACCCCTGACCCTGCTTAGCATTTGGTGGTGGCTGTTTTGCACTCAGCCAAGAAGGATCTTTGACTGTGCCAATCAGTTGTTGGAGTGGAAAGGACAAAAATGAGACTTTCAGTATTGAACAACGAAGGGGAAGCCTCAATCACTCCTTGTTGATGTAGGACAGTGATGGCTAACCTTTTAGGCACCGAATGTCCGGACGAGTCACAGCTAATGAGTCATGGTTCATGATGTCATCACCTGACACCTCTATTCTCTTTCTGAGCATGTGCCTGGCACTGTGATGTCATCTCCCAGCACCGCTACTCTCTTTATTTTATTTATTTATTTTTATATTTTTATACCGCCCTTCTCCCCGAAGAGACCCAGGGCGGTGTACAGCCATTTTAAAAACAACAAGAACCACAAAAGACAAAAGACAAGACAACACCATATTTAAAACAATTAAAATATAATAAATTTGTGTGGCCAAAAATTTAAAAATCGGAATATATAACCAATTTAAATTGGATCTAAAAGTCTAAAATATATAAAATTAATCATTTTAACGAGCGGAGAGATAATGTAAATCAGCCCAGGCCAGCCTGAATAAACAGATGCTATTTTATGGCACGGCGGAAAGCACGAAGGTCCGAGATAGTAAGAATCTCCAGTGGGAGATCATTCCAGAGGGTGGGAGCTACCACAGAAAAGGCTCTCCCCCTGGAAGTCTCCAGCTGACATTGTCTGGCTGACGGCACCCTGAAGAGGCCCTCTCTGTGGGACTGCATCGATCGGTGGGAGGTATTTGCTGGCAGAATGCGGTCCTGTAGATAACCAAGTCCTAAGCCATGGAGCGCTTTAAAGGTCATAACAAGCACCTTGAAGCGCACCTGGAAACCCACCGGCAACCAATGCAGCTCATGCAGGAGAGGGGCCACATGGGTCCTGCCACTGGCCCCCATAACCCCCCGCGTGGCCACATTTTGTACCAGTTGAAGCTTCCGGATGCGACCCAAGGGAAGCCCCATGTAGAGACTATTACAGTAGTCCAGGCAGGCCGTGACGAGTGCCTGAGTGACTGTTCGCATGGCATCGTGTTCTAGAAAGGGGCGCAACTGGCGTACCAGGCGAACCTGGTAGAAAGCTCCCCTGGTGACGGCTGCCACACGATCTGCTAAAGATCCAGGAGGACACCCAAGTTGCGGACCCTTTCTATGGGGGCGAGGGTCTCGCCCCCAATAGCCAACGATGGAATAAGTTGGCTATTTCACGGCGCCGGCAGCCACAGCCACTCGGTCTTGAAGGGATTGAACCTGAGTCTGTCGCGCCCCATCCAGATCCGCATGGCCTCCAGGCACTGGGACATCACCTCAACGGCATTGTTGGGGTGGCTTGGGGTGGAGATGTACAGCTGAGTATCATCAGCGTACTGATGGTACTCCACCCCAAAGCAATGAATGATCTCACCCAACGGTTTCATACAAATGTTGAACAGGAGAGCCGAGAGGACCGACCCCTGAGGCCCTCCACATGTGACACCCCACGGTGTCGGCCTCTGCTCTCCTGTCAACATTGTCTGCGTCCGGCCAGAGAGGTATGAGGAGAACCATCAAAAAACGGTGCCTCCCACTCCCAACCCCCCCCAACTGGCGCAGCATGATACCATGGTCAATAGTATCAAAAGCCGCTGAGAGGTCTAACAGGACCAGGATAAAGGAACAACCCCTATCTCAGGCCCTCCAGAGATCATCCATAAATGCGACCAATGCCGTCTCCATGCTGTACCCAGGCCTGAAGCCGGACTGGAGCAGATCCAGATAGACAGTTTCATCCAGGTGCCGGGGGAACTGTCAAACAACTACATTCTCTACAACCTTCACAACAAAGGGAAGGTTGGAGACAGGACAATAATTATTTAAAACAGCTGGGTCCAGTGAAGGTTTCTTGAGAAGGGGCCACACAACCCCCTACTTCAAGGTGGTCGAAACGACACTCTCACCCAGAGAAGCATTCACTGGAGCCAGCCTCGTGTCACCTCCCAGGAGGCCAGCACCAACCAGGAGGGGCACGGGTGCAGTAAACATGTGGTTGCCTTAAGTCGCCCCAGGATCCTGTCCATGTCCTCAGGAGCAACAGCATCAAACTCATCCCAAAAGGTATTCTCAAGACTGGCATCCATCACTCTCTCTGGACTTATCCAGTCGGAGTCCAAACCATCCTGAATCTGCGTGATCTTCTCCTGGAAATAACCTCTAAACTCCTCCGCCTAACTCTGCGAGGGGTCACACCGCTCCTCCTGATGTAGGAGAGAGCATGCCACCCCAAACAGGGCAGCGGAGCAGTTATCCACGGACGCGATAAGAGTGGAAAAGTAATTCTTCTTAGCCACTCCGATCGCGTCCATGTAGGCCTTAGTAAAGGTCCCAAGAAAAAAACGATCAGATTCAGAACAGTGAACCTCCAACTGATCTCTAGGCATCTTTTACGGCGCTTCATCTCCCTCAGCTCCTCAGAGAACCATGGAGCTGGGTTGAGTCGGCACCGGGTCAGAGGCCGCAAAGGCACTACTCGATCAAGGGCACCACCCGCCGCCCTATTCCAGGTGGCCGCGAGCTCCTCGGCCGAGCCATGGGTCCAGGCATCAGGAAACGGGGTTCCACTGTGTTTGATACTTTCTCCATTATTATTCTCTATTTAATGTCTACAAAAAGCAGCAAATTAAGCAATGCTGCTGATATCCTGTTTCAATGCCCACAGGTTGTGTGGTTTTGGATGGGAAGCAACTGGCTTCAGCTCAACACTGGCAAGATTGAGTGACATTTGGGTTTGGAGGGCTTTCAGCATCCATGGCTTTGTCACCTTTGGTGCTGGATAAGGTGGCACTGCCACCCCACACAAGCAAGCACATGAACTAATAATTTTAAATACTAAACAAATCTGTTCAGCTGAGTTTAACCTTATTATGAAGTAGAATGATATGCCTCACTATGTCCTCTGCAATTTTTTACACGTAAAATTTCAAAGAAAGCAACGCCTAGCATGAAGATACTTTTGTTATAATGGCAACATTTCTTATTCTTCAATGCAGTCTAGCAGATCTTCCATATTTTTTACTGTCTTGTTAAATTGGGAATTGTGCTTCACTCTTTCTTCTACATCCCCTCCCCATTTCCACAGTATGGAGATAAAAGGGTTGTTTCTTTTTGCCAATTTGTGAACCTTGGTCTTACTAGTGCTTATTGTAGCTCTAGCTGAAGTTCTCTATTAGAGCAAATAGATATTTTGAAAGTGTATATTACTGCAAATGTATATTTTGTACACTGAGCTACTGCTATTCATCGGAGATGAAATCAACAAGCTAGGTATAGGATCTTGTGGATTTTGTGACATTCAAACACTTCCAAAGAATGTAAAATCACTGAGAAATAATATATTGAAAAGATTTGAAGTTGTAATAATTGTTACAATAATCTGCTTGGTCAAATGCCAGGGATCTCATTTATAGCTAGTGGCACTACATATACATAGACACATTTATTGCATTACATTAAATCATGATTTTTTAAAACTGTGATTAGTTGAATAAACCATAATTGGTAGGACTCATTTACCACCATTTTTTGTTTTTTGCAAATTACAGTAGCAAGATGCAAAATTATTTCTACCTGTGGTTGGTATAAATAGTAGAATGGTTCTTGGTGCAAACACAGAGAGGAGAGAGAGAGTGAGTGCTATTAAACATTTTCAAATGTGAATGATCAAATAAGATTTTGGCCTTTTCATTCAAATTCTTAGAAGGTTTAGGCAGAAACCCTAAAATCACGGGAGCTTTGGGAATCTAGTATGATTCCAATCATTGCATTTTTACAATTTTGGGGAGCTGCAGGCATCTGTTGGTGTCAAGTGTCACAGTGTTTGCAGGCATTATACTGCCAACTCGTGGCCTTTGAAATGTCTTCCAAAGCTTTCAGGAATCTGGAGGTCCACATTATAGAAAACATTGGGAACAAATTACTTAATCCTGTATAAGAACCAGGTCATTCACTGCTTTATTTGAAAGCTACTAACTCATACATTTTTTTATTCAGGTTATCAAAGCAAACAGTAATAAAATGAACAAATTATCTTTCTTATAGTTGCAATCCCATTTTGCATAGATTGATCCTATGAAAATCAAATAGGATTCTGTTCAGCATGCATTTTTAAGTAAATATAACTACTATTTTCCTGATTAATACACAGATCAGAAAACAGGGTAAGAAAATGTCAGAATTGGAAATTATGGTCGAATCAGTGAAAAAAATACAATTGACTACATTGTTAAGAACCATTTTCTGTAATGATGGTAAACAAAAACATAAGCGGCATATCAGTTAAATATATAATAAATATCAGAGTTTGGCAAGATTAGCACAGGGAGAATGGCCCATGGACCATATGTCACATCCCAACGTGTTTGAAATTCAACAGCAATATTATTATTTTTACTAATTATTTTATTTATTAATTGGTGGGGCAATTTTGACTTATTTTTCATACTTTTAAACACGATTTTAAGGGAGAGAATAAGAGCAGTTGATGATGGAAGACCACAAGCTTTTATTCCCATCTTTAAAATCAACAATTTTTCTTGCACATAGCTTTTCTTTGAGAAGCAAATTTATCCCATCATTACCCTTATTACCCCCACCTAAAATGCATCAGAAAATTTTAGCTACATCTAAAATTTTGGCTACATCTGTTAGCATACTGAGATTGGGAAGCAGTGGTTTAGTATTATATCTGAGTCTGCCAATTATTCAATAAAACATGGTCTAGCAACATGTGTGAACAGATGATAGACTATCCGGAGTTGCTTGGTCTTCATGAGCCCCAAAGACATAAATTGAATGGCATCATCATGCAAACATGGCTAATTCCTGTATTCCTTGGGACCACTCTTTTTTCATATTACTATCCTTATATAGCAGAAGTATATTTTACAAGGAGTTCATAATATTATTGCTGTCAGATAACAATAGGAAATCCTGCTTTGGAAATAATGTTAAAGTGTCATCCTAGGACTCCTGGGTGTTCCCCAAGACCCTCTCAGAAGTCCCCAAAATTGAAACTATTTACCAGCCTGTATTGAAAAATAATACAATGGTAAAATCCCACCAAGAAATCATGAGAAGTGATAGTGCGAGCAAATGCATCCATTTTAACTTTTTATAAAGAAAATATTGATCAATATAAACCACATAAACAAAAGTTTTTTTAAAAATAGGAAGGGATTTCAAGAGAAAAAAAGCTCAAGAACACTGCTAAATATAATAGAAAAATCTAGAAGAAAAATGTTGTTCTTGGTGGCCTGAAGAGTTGTTCTTTCTTAGTGGATTAAAGTATGGTTGTATTTTTTTCTTAGATTTTGAATAACAGTTGCTGCTAGAATGTCATTTTTTTTAGGGGAAATGATCTAGCCTATGCACTGACACCTGCTTTGAAACAGTCTTCCTGTTACTATTAAGTTAAATGACATAATTAGTGGGGATTTTTCAAAGGTTGCAAAAATATGTGTTAATTATTCACAATCTAACACATTTCCTTATTTCTTCAGACTTTACAACCCTGTGAAACTGTGATGGGCATAGAAATGGCATCTTCCTGCCTTATTTGATAAAAAGAGAGGTTTATGAATTCCAGTAAGGCAGAGATGGAGAACTATGGCCCCTTTATAACTAGTAGACTTCAACTCCCAGAATTCCTGAGCCAGACAGAATTCTGGGAGTTAAAGTTCACAATTCATAAAAGGGCCATAGATCCCCACCCCTGCTGTGCAACCTGGGTCACTGATCCTCCCCTTCATTTACTCACTGTCAATAGACTTTCATGTCACTTGCTTCTCTCTGTTTTGTCCTGCCACAATCGTGGTAGATGATGTTCATACAGTTAGTTCTGAATATATATGAGACAATGGGTTGGGTTCAAATAGCATGATAAATCCTAAATCAGAGTGATTGCATAGTTGACCATGTTATACCTAAGCATATACAGTAAATGATACTATCAGAATCAGAATTTATTGGCCAAATGTGTCTGGACAAACAAGGAACTTGTCCCAGGGTACAAGCTGTATACCTACATAATACAATAAACAAACTAAGATTACATAAGATACATTCATAATCATAATGTACATTCATCTTGTCATGTACATATAAGCTGCAATCAACAAACTGTGATCTTAATCATGAACACAATCACAATCATAAAATACATTCCTTGTGTCATCATGTTATAAAGTACAATCATCAATGGAATACATTTTATTATGTCACAAAACACCTTTCATGCCATACAATATGTTGTGTCCGAAGGGAGGGCACAGGCCAGCGCGGGAATTACCATCGCTCGGATTGGCAGGCTGCCACCACCAGGGGGTACTTAAGGGGCAGCGCGTCAGCCGAGCGCCATTCTTGTAACTGACCACTATATTCAATAAAGACCTTAAACCGAGTGTGTCTCTGCTTCGTTCTTGGGAACCCACGATACAACACAATATATTTTTGTGATAGAATACATATTTGATAGGTTTAGAACAGTTGTAGGATACTAATAACCAATCTACAAGTCAAAATAGGGGTACTAAATGAACAAATAGTGATGCATGTTTGTCTTCTTCTACAAGCATATTGCTTTACTAGACACACATGGGGAAATGATGAGGTAAGAAAAGCCTCCCCACACCACCATCCCACCCCTGCAACTATCCAGATAAGACTTACAAATCCTGATTATCAATGACTCAACAAGATGCTTATCATGACATTTCTAAGAGAATAGCTGGATATTTCCACTGAACCTGAACTTCAGGCTATCTAACTCCATTTTAACTTAGTTTATTAGCATTTTGTATGAACCTAGTCTTCAGTACACAAATTCCTTCCTTCCTTCCCTCCCTCCCTCCCTCAAAAGGGATTCCTAAGTATTTAACATTGTGTTAAATTAACCTGAAAAAATAATTAATTTCATTTTAATACACCACACATCTTGAAATATTTTTACGTGGCTTTGTTTCCTTTTGCATTCTAGCATCCAACAGAAGCTGGTTTCATATGTCCAGGTTTTCTCAAATATGCTTTCTTTTTTCAAAAGGCAACTGGATTATTTTTTCATTGAGGAAGAAGATATTTTGCTTCTCATTCAAGAAACAGCAATGACCTGGATGACTTAGAATCTACACAGACATACCTCTAGGCTTAACAATGATTTACTTAGCTATGGGGCGCAACGTCACATAGCTGCATCATTTAGCAACAGCGGTCCACACTGCCACCATTAAGCAAGCACGGTGGGTTTTAAATGAGTCCTTGGCGACTTGCAAACAGGTTAGCAGGCAAGATGTGGTGTAAGCATGGGTGATACCAGAGGTAGCTGCTGCGAGTTGCAAGAGGTGTAGGTAACTAAGTGACTTGCCCTCTTCCCGACCAGCTTCCCGTTAACTTTGCTTGTGGGAAGCCAGCAGGGAAGGTTGCAAATGGCCATCATGTGACTGCAACTGTCATAATGTAAGACGACTGTAAATGTACAGATCGTGATGATGCGATATGGGTAGTGATGGTATGTGGAAATTTAAGG
Organism: Pareas carinatus; assembly: GCA_032468095.1. Lineage (NCBI taxonomy): Eukaryota > Metazoa > Chordata > Lepidosauria > Squamata > Pareidae > Pareas > Pareas carinatus. The sequence goes on from JANHFO010003944.1 coordinate 43,307, forward strand.
ACTGCTCTTGAGTCTCTTTTTTCAGCACCGTTGTAACTTTGAACACTAGCTGAAAAAATGGTTGTTAAGCGAGGGTTATACTGTAGTGGTTAAGACAACAGGCTAGGAACCAGGAGGCTATGAATTCTAGTCCCACCTTTGACACAAAGCCAGCTGGGTGGCTTCAGGCCAGTCACTCTCTCTCAGCCCTAGGAAGCAGTCAACGGCAAACCACTTCTGAAATTCGGGACTCCAGACTGACTTGAAGGCCCCAGTATCAAGAATGGACACGCCTTAAGATAACTTTTGTTTCTGAACAACAGAGCTAGCTTTTAATCTTACCTGTAAAATATTCGTGAAGAAGTCATGATAAAACATGGGCCAGTCTTGCCGGCCAATATCCACAATGACCTTACAAAGCTTATTTCGGATGAAGTAAGGCAAAGTTTTATGGTGAGCTAAAAGAAGTTTCGGCAGGCAACTGCGAATCTCTGTTTTATCCTGAGATGGGACCCCAAGCCACATCTTGTTAATCAGGTTCTGAAACAGACCAAGGTTATGAAGAACGAGATTCAGGCTCTTTTGAAACACAACTTTCTTTGCTCAACTCTACAGCTAAGATTCAATGGTTGAGATTGAATCTAAGATTGATCATCTAAACTAGATATTAGCTTGATTAGAGATACCAAACCTAGGCTTGTGGACTTCAACTCCCAGAATTCCTCAGCCAGCATAGTTCTGGGAGTTGAAGTCCACAAGCCTTAAAGGGACCACGGTTGGAGACTTCTAGTATAAACCACTTTGGAAAAACTAGACGTTTCCCCTTATTCGGGGAGTTAAAATTTTCGCCCACTGAATCCTGAGTCCATTTTATAAAACTACGGTTTTACTATTATGAGAAATATACAAGCCCAAAATTTCTGTTGCTAAGTGAGACATTGGTTATGTGAGTTTTGCCCCATCTTACGACCTTCCTTACTACGGTTCTTAAATGAATCTCTGCAGGGGCTACGTGAGCAATGTGGCTGTTAAGGGAATCCGGCTTCTTTTTGGACTTGTCAGAAGGTTGCAAAAGGAGATCACGTGAACCCCCCCTCAAGACATGGCAACCGTCATAAATAGGAGTCAGTTGCCAAGCGTCTGATTTTTGATCCTGTGACCATGGGGATGCTGCAACTGTCATAAGTGCGAAAAGCGGTCATAACTCTTTTTTCAGTGCTGTTGTAACTTGGAATGGTCACTAAATGAACTGCTGTAAGTTGAGGATTATCCTGTTTCCCCGAAAATAAGGGCTAACCGGAAAATAAGCCCCAGCCTGATTTTTCAGGATGCTCCTAACAGAAGCCCTACCCCCAAAATAAGCCCCAGTTAAGATCGTCAGTCAGACGGACGCATTGAGTACCGTATTTCCCAGAAACTAAAACCTAAACTTTGCCTATATATACAAATGATCATGATTATGCTTATACATTCAAACTGACTATGAATGTATCTTGATTGTATTCTTGTTGTGTATGTATGTGGGCTTTGAGCACTATCACTTAAGACAAATTCATTGCGTGTCCTGACACGGCAAAAATAAAATCTGATTCTGATTCATCTATCTATCATCATCTGTCTGTCTATCATCTATCCCTGGTGGCGCAGTGGGTAGAATGCAGTATTGCGGGCAAACTCTGCCGATTGTCAGCAGTCCAATCCTGACAAGCTCAAGGTTGACTCAGCCTTTCATCCTTCTGAGGTCGGTATAATGAGGACCCAGATGGTTGGGGTCCATAGGCTGACTCTGTAAACCACTTAGAGAGGGCTGTAAGAGGATTATGAAGCGGTATTATTTATTTATTTAATTAGATTTATAATACCGCCCTTCTCCCGAAGGACTAAAAATTTAACATTGAACTTTTAACAATATTTACAAAATATGGGATATGGGGGGAATGGAATGGGAAGAGGGGGAGGGAGTCGGGAGAGGAAAGGGGGAATTGATGGTGTACAGATAACTTGAATAACTAATAACTAATATATAAGTCTTAAGTGCTATTGCTATCAATCTCTATGTCTGTCTATCTATCATCTATCTATCTATCATCTGTCTGTCTGTCTATCATTTATCCCTGGTGGCACAGTGGGTAGAATGCACTATTGCAGGCAAACTCTGCTGACTGTCAGCAGTCCAATCCTGATCAGCTCAAGGTTGACTCAGCCTTCCATCCTTCCGAGGTCAGTAAAATGAGGACCCAGATGGTTGGGGGCAAGAGGCTGACTCTGTAAACCGCTTGGGGACGGCTGTAAAAGCACTATGGAGCGGCATATAAATCTAAATGCTAGTGCCATGGTGACTAAGGGTTGGTTCTTTGAAATCAAAAGTCTTATTACGAGTCTGTTATGAACATGGGCAGCCTTGTTTCGTAGCTCACCTCAAACACTGTTAAACTATACATCATGACATAGTCATTTCGAGTGCTGGACAGGAAATAGAGGCAGAATCTCCAGGCACCGACTTGTTGAGCAAAGTTATTCAGAAGCTCTTCTGGATAGATAAACGAAGCAAAACAAAATCAAACGCGCATTAGAATTTAGAACAAGAGGAGGGAGTGCACAGGAGAAAGTCATTTCTATATACTGTTTTATGAGAAAAGCCAGAAAGCCTGGCCTCAGAGCTATTTATGCCATTATTTACATTTAAGTTACTATCGATCAGAGTTCTAAAAACTGCAGCAAAAAGCCACGGAGCTTATAAAAAGAATGACGGATATAACCCTAGCCGCAGGACAAGCTTATTTTTAACCTGCTGAGGTTGAAATGCTTAAAAACTCCATTTTCATTCGAACCGGTGGGTTAAAAAAGCCTTGGTTGATTTAAGGTCAGTTCCCCAGAGCTTGGTGGTTTTTTTTCAATCTACTTCTAGCCCACTCCCGCTCCAAATAACAATTATTCATCAAAAGGAACTGAGAGGATAATGTTTCATTACAGTTCAGATCCCACTTTCACCAACGTTCTACCCAGTGACTGCCCCCCAAATAATTGCCAGGTTGCTAATTAAGGTTCTCTGGCACAGAAACGTCTTTTCAAACTATCTGTCCCTGGCTGGCACAGGGCCGCAGGCGTGGGGATTATTATTTTTAAAAACACAGAAAGAAGAAAAAACATATTTAAAGAGAGAGGAAAAAATGTGGAATATTATGGAAGCGTGCATTTCGACTCGTGTGCTCAGGAGGGGCTCAGGAGAATAGACACCAACACAAAAAACGACGTTGCTTTAACTCTGAAACGGGGAGCAGGGGGAGAAAACTGGGGAAAATGGGGAAAGACGTCGGCTTACCGATTTCACGCTTTCTCTCGTTGGTAGTGCAGTTGTGGAAAAACTCTGTCATTAGACTCTCCAAGGCTCGGAGGGAGGCCTCTTCCGATGCCTGCCAAAAGACGTTTTAAGACAAATAGTCACACATGGAATGTTTGCAAAATGGACCTCAGGGACCACTAAATCCATAATTTTAAATCCCGCGGACCACTATTATGTTGTTTTTTTAAAAAAAGATACACAACATTGGTAAAATAATGATCAGAGAACTTCTATTTTATTAATATAAAAGGCACCTATTTAATGTAACAAAAATTAAAAAGCTTATTTAATGATAACAAAATCTTTAAAGGTTGCTTAATTGTAGCAAAATTATTTAAGTTAGTTTAATTATTATAAAATAATTGAAGTTTCTTTAAGTATTACACATTTTAGTGTGATATTTGTTCCTGCTTGAGAGAGACAAAGAGAGACAGAATGAGACAGAGACTCACACAGAGAGACAGACACACACACACAGAGAGAATGAGAGACACATACACACATACACAGAGACAGACAGACACACACACATACACACAGAGGAACCATACAATTATACAAAAAAACCAAATAATCTCCAGATTTTCCCAAAAACCATCAAAACTTTCTCCCAGCCCACTGGTTGGCCCTGGCCCACAGGTTGGTGATCACTGATGTAAATCACTAATGAAAAAACTTGATTTAAATCAGGCTGGATTAAAAAAAAAACAATAATTTTATCAAATTTATTTTAATCAAATGCTTTTGGAGTAAAAATCTATCTAAAAATAGTTTTCTATTTAAGATACATTAATAATCTTGCTTATTCAACATGAAATGGAGTTTAGTTATGTAGCATGTGGCTGTATATTCTGCAATATTTACATTTTTGGTAAACTCATTCAATTCCTCCTTATACTTAGAGCCTGCTACAGATGCATTTCTCTTCAAACAATTGTACAGTTTGTAGATTACATAGATTTATAAAACAATGGGATAAAGGAATAAACTTGAACTTTGTTTTATCTCATGGTTACTGTGAAATTGTACAGGTCATCTCAGCTGGCAGAGCTCGGATTCACTGAATGAGTTTACCAAAAATGTAAATATTGCAGAATATACAGCCTTGTGCTACACAACTAAGCTCCATTTCTTGCTGGATAAACTAAATGATTAATGCATCTTAAGTAGAAAACTATTCTTAGATAGATTTTTACTCCAAAAGCATTTTATTAAAATAAATTTGATAACAATAAAAAAATCTGATTTAAATTTTAAAAAATCCAATTTAAAATTTAAAAATCCAATTTTTAAAATCTTTTTTAAAGAAATCATTGATTTTTATCCACCCTGGCCTCCACCCAGATTTCCAAGCATTTGAGCAACAATACTCAGAATACAAGCAGTGCTTAAATTACAACCCCCCCTGTTGACTTGGCCACATTTTCTACATGGTTTCCTTTTACATTAGTGAAAGTGAAAATATACCCAACATTCTTTTTTCTTTTTTTTAAAAGGCTTATTCAATCCTGTGAACCAGAGTTGATTTGGATTGCATTTGTTTATGACATTCTTCTAGCCTTCCGACAGTTTACATCCAAACAATGCAAAAAACGTCAACACAAAAATGTCATAAATCTGTAATATTACTGTTGGTCACAGTTGCATAGTATCTGACATGTTCCTGTGACAAGATTTGAAGTTTATTATAACTGGAAACTTTGGAAGAGGCCGTGGAGGTCTTCTAGTCCAACCTCCTGTCCAATCTCTTCGTGAAAATTTCCAGTGAAGGAGGACCCACAACCTCTGGAGGAAAGTTCTGTTCCACTGGTTAATTTGTCTAACTGTCAGGAAATTCTAAGCTGCTAGACTAACTCTGAATCCATCTGCTGGGTTTCTCCAATTTGCACAGGGCATATTTTAAAATGACAGTTTTTCCTACTTTTATCAGGACTATCTGCACTGTATATTCAGTATACAAACTGAATTTAGGCTGGCTTCCTCATTGCAACTCGTATCGTAGCAACAGACTCTTGAATTTCATCGACTCTTCATCGTTTTAAAATAGAAGGAAGGCACTTCCGTAAGATTACCTATTCAGATTATTCCAGGTACGAAAAACATGGAAAACTGTCAAATCAGACCACATTTTAGGTTCAAATTTAAGTTCTCCTTCAGACGACTCTTTGAAAAATGATCTTTTAAGCAGCAAAACAGGTGGGCCCTATTTTTTCATCATGCTTTTTGCAGTTCCATGTTATGTAGAAAGCATCATTACTAGTATGACTTGTAGAATGTTTATTTGGAATTCTATGACTGTTCTCTATCACTGAATGCATGATGAATGTATTTTATGATTATGATAATAATTTATCACTTGTAGCTTATATGGGGAAGGTATTTGATGACAAATGCATCACTGAGAGACCTAAAAGGCCTGGTTGAGGGCATATTACCCAGGAGACAGTCAACCACCGTGGTTGCTAAGAGATGACATTGATTTGATAACACGTAAATCAGTGCTTCCAGTGTATATAGAAATGATAATGTATATAGAAATGAGAGCATATGTACTGGAGACAAATTCCTTGTGTGTCCAATCACACTTGGCCAATAAAGAATTCTACTCTACTCTACTTTACTCTACTCTACTCTACTCTATTCACTTTTTTAGTTTATCTTATTAAAGTTATAGGCTGCCCATCTTACAAGGTAGCTCTGGGCGGCTTACCAATGCATTATATTATCACATAGTCATTATTATTGAGACTGTTCTTGTTCTCTTCTGGTTTCCAGCTCAACTTGAGTGTTTGATACTCTGGTCCTCCCCTTTACCTTGGAAAACAGGGTAAAACCGGAGGTAAAACCAAAAGGGCGATGTTGCCGTGTAGTATGTTCAGTACAGCAATGGCCTTTTGCTTTGCTTTCTGAATCTTTGGTCCTTGTGGGTACAGCATTAGCCCAAGCGTCTCCAAGCCTGGCAACTTTTAAGACTTGTGGACCCCAACGGCCAGAATTCCCCAGCATGCATGCTGGCTGGGGAATTCTGGGAGTTGAGGTCCACCGGTTTTTAAGTTGCCAAGTTTGGGGACACCGCCCTCCGGCCCTGCACTAGCCAATGTGGGTCTTTGTGGCTTATTGAGTAAGGGAAACAGAGGCCCCTTTTATCACCTTTTCATAGCTACAAAACAAGAAGCTCAGTCCAGCTGCAATCTTGCCTACAAGAGGCCAATGCCAGCAATACTATACCGGTGTCCCTTTTTCATTTGCAAAATAACATTTCTAATGCATATTCTACAAGGCTGCCAAACCCACGTTGGTTGAAATATTAAGTGATCTTGCAACAGCCTCCTTTGTATCTCGTGTACGGTACAATGCCAAATGTTTATAAAGCGTAAGAATCGTCTTTCTGGATCAGCCCGAGGCCCCTCCATCTAAAGTTCTGCCAACCAGATATTTTGAGCACCTGCAAATAAATGGGAGATGGGAGTCCCAGAGCTCTGCCACCATTATTCCCCTGTGACTAGCATTTGGAAACACTTTCAAATGCCTTCAGCTAGGCCAAGATACTCAATTTTCAAGACTAAGAATTTTGACAGACCTGTTCTCCATCAATTTACTTAACACGCCTTGAAAACAACTGATAAGAGCCATGTTGGTGCAGTGGTTAGAATGCAGTATTGCAGGCTAACTCTGCTCACTGCCAGGAGTTCGATCCTAACCAGCTTAAGGTGGACTCAGCCTTCCATCTTTCCGAAGTCGGTCAAATGAGGACTCAGATTGTTCGGGGCAATATGCTGACATTTGTAAACGATGCTGACATTTGTAAACTGCTTAGAGAGTGTAAAGCACTATGAAGAGGTATGCAAGTCTAAGTGCTATTGCTGTTGCTATAACACGTACTATATACTACATATAGTACACGAGAATCTTTGGAAAAAAGAAATGTAGAAAGGATGTCCGAATTATTCCTTGTTTTAGGTCAGCTTTTATGATTTTCCTCTTCCCTCAAAACATCAGGAAGAATTGGTCAGTTATATAATGATATCCTTGCCTGCAAACTTTTTAAAGGAGTTGAGGGAGGAATACAGTTCAATGCCGTTTTTGATTTACAAAGATGCTTTTCAGAATGAAAACTGCACTCTATTTTCTATGTTTGAACAGCTACACAGCATTTCAAAACCCACTTCTTCCCCAATGACTAATGAATTCAAGCTTCTTCCTTCAAAACGTGCCCTTGGAAAGAGGATATTTTTAAAAAGTTGTACTGTAATGATTTTCCATGTCAACACAAGTTGTTCTCCTTACTGACTCCAATTAGTGGCTGGGAACAGCAATAATTGATTGTAAGAATAGCTTTGATGTAACAGGGTAAATCCAACCCAACATGTAATCACACGAGGGTTTAAAAGCAAGAGAGACAAATTGACTCTGGTGCTGATGAGCAGAATTCAAAACCACTAAGTACTTGGTCACAATGCCAGAAATTAATTTCTCTAGGCTTTTTACAATAATATTTGGGAAGGGATGTGCCTCTTCATTTAATTACCTGCAAGGCAGCTTTGACTGAAAAACAGTAATTTAGGAAGCTTGTGGTTCAAAAGAGGATCTGACCATCCATCTTAATTTAAACCCGATGCACTCGTCACAATCCTCCAAATGGAAGTAATTCTTCCTACCCCACCAGAAATATTTCTACAGACTGGAAAAACTCCACATCAACCTCTTGATTGTTATAGTTTCCTAATAATCACGCAACACTTTCGCCAGTGCATTCACCTGGTCCAGAATTTAAGGAGAAAAAAAAAACATTTTTAGAATTTCTACAAAGCCAAGATCATTAAATTATTAGATTTTTTAATCATAGCAAATACACCTAATCCCGCGTTTCCCCGAAAATAAGACCGGGTCTTATATTAATTTTTGCTCCAAAATACACACTAGGGCTTATTTTCGGGATAGGGCTTATTTTTGCTGCTCCATCTTCATTTGCAATGGACGGACTTCCAGTCAATGCTTCCGTCTGTTTGAGGATCTTAACTGGGGCTTATTTTCGGGGTAGGGCTTATATATACAAGCAGCCTGAAAAATCACGCTAGGGCTTCTTTTGAGGGAAACGGGGTACCCCCTCTTATTTTTTTGACAATAATAATCCTATG
>JANHFO010003945.1:65392-76607 GCA_032468095.1 Pareas carinatus
TAATAGTTGCATTTTGGTCCAGGATTGGAATCCAAGGTATGTAGGAATTTTCACTACTGTAGTTTCTATGGTTTCTGTGAAATAGCGGCAAGTCAGACGTCAGTGAGTGGGAAATGAGTGGGTTTTTCACAAATATATATATAGATGATTGCTAACATCCATACTAGTCAGTTTTTCTTTTCTGACAATTTTCTTTCTTCGATAAATTCTGAAACTTCAGTTTTGGGATATATTGTATGCTGTATTATATTATGTTACATTATGTTACATTACATTACATTATCCTGGGTTATACTATTATATGCTATTATATTATATATTTGAGAATGTTTCAGGGAATTAAACCAAGGCAAAAATAATTGCAGATCATATGGTCGTAAAAAAAAAATCAGTTGCTTTTGTGACTCAAAGTCGTATTTAAAATAACTCTGTTTCAAATGCCGTGGGATGACCAGTTCCAAATTTCATGATGCATCTAGAAAGTCTCAAATGGAAGAAAGCATTTACTTTCCTCTGACATAAAATTCATACAGACATGTAAAAACACAATCCCATGCTTGTCCTTTTTCCTGTTTTTGCAGAGACCCATTCAGAAGGGCAGAGAAGTCTAGATGGACATCACTCGGGTATTTCTGCTTCCAATTCTATAAGACTGGTTTTTCAAAAAGCAGATATATACATAGATTTTTTGGGGGGGAGGGGCTAAATTTACACAAGCAATTCACCCCAAGAAAAGCTGATTTCTGTGACCTGCATTATTGTTTCAGATGAAGATATTTGCTTGATTTTCCATGCTCAGCAATGTCTATTCCAGCCTTTGAATTGCAGTCAGGGCACTGAAGTCTAGAAGTAGCTAAAATAGGACTTGCCCAGCTTGCTTACACTTCTTATTGGTCCAAAAGCAAGGACTGGGAATTGGCAGAGAAAAACTAAACCGTTTCACATGTCTATATTGTTAGAAATAGCTGCTGCTGCTAATGCTGCTTTTTGTTTTTCTTGAATGCCCATGAGGTCTCATAATATACATCTGATTTCTCTGTTGGTGCAAGTAATATACATCTCTTCTTAGTGTACAGAAAAGTATTTAAACATTTATTGCTTTTGAGTGACAGTTAAGATCAAGTATAGTAAGAATAGTTTTCCCCGTTTCAAGAGGTGGTTCTTTATTTTTCATTATTTTGGGGTTGTTGCATTTTGGTAAAATTAATTTTGATTGTAAAAAAAGGATTACAGCTTTGTTCTTTAACCACTTATATATATAGTCAAACCGACTATGAATGCATCTTGATTGTATTCTTGTTGTGTATGTGTGTAGGTTTAGAGCACAATCACTGAACACAAATTCCTTGTGTATGCTGACACACATGGCAAAATAATTTCTGATTCTGATTCTAATCAGCTTTCATCAACCTGTTGCTCTGCTCATGCACTTAATCCTGTACTAATCAACTACACTCTTCTCAATTCCTACAATGTTGTCATCGCCCTTCCTTCATAGCTCAATGGACAGCTTTTTGCCTGCCCCTTTAAATCTCAGCTTCTCTTCGCCTTTCTGTTCTTATTTTCCCTCATCACCATCCTTATCTATAATATTCAAACTTAACTTGCTTGTTTCTACAAATGGCAAAGTATTCAACCGTCCAAATTTTCAGATGATTTCCATCCTTGAAAGGATTATTTTAAAAAATATTGGAAGGGGCTTTGTAATCTCTATGGAAAACCTCAGTAAAATTTCTTGTGGACAAAGTGCCTGGGCACTGTGACTTTGCATGCATGTGGTTCATGGACTTGAAACTGAGATGAGAAATAAACAAGAAATTCAAAAGGCAGCTTTAAGTGGAAATGAAGATAAAACGGTATCTAAATAACCAGTTGGATTTCTAAAGCCCCAAAGATTCTCATTATGTTATTATTTTTTCTTTAAGCTCTGGATAAGGGTTCTTGTTCCACCTGGGGAAATGGCCACTTCTCAACCTTTGACAATCACCTGTATGAATTTTCGGGGACTTGTAATTATGTCTTTACTACCATTTGTGATGAAACATCTCCAGACTTCAACATACAGTTCCGTCGTGGTCTGAATGAAACAATTGAAAGAATTATCATTCAAGCGGAACCCAATACTATTATCGTTGACAAAAATGGCATCTTATTCAAGGATTATGGGTAAGCATCCAATAGAAACATTGTTTTGATCCTCTGCAAGCTAAAGCTTCTTCTATAAAGTTGAAAGAATATGGCAGCCATCTTATATGAAGTCGTGCCCTTGGGCTTCAGCCCAACCTAATTTGCTGGCTATGAATCATCATTAACGGGCTGAGAAGCTGCAGCTGATGCTGAGAAGGACACCCATGCTGTCTACACTTTATATAAAAAAGAGAGGGGGAGGGAGGGAGAGAAAGAGAGGGGACAGCATCATGTCATCACATCACAAGCTCTGCCTGTCTTGAACACATATAAAACATCCTCAGACTGATGTGTTTGACATCAAGGAGACACCATTGCATCATAGCTTGATAACATTTTGAAACATCACCTTTTCTTTTTGGAATTCCCCTCCTCACCAAAAGACCACAAGGACAGGAAATCATATTCGTTTTTCTTTACACATATCATATGGTGCCATTCTGAGGCCGCTAGGTGATAGGTGTCAAACACAAGGCTAATGGGCCAAATCCTGCCCACAGCATCCTTGAATCCTGCCCACGGTGTCCTTGAATCCTGCTCACGGGGCCACCCTGGAGGTGAGCGGGAAGAAGACCCGAACATACCTAGACCTACATACTTGCAGCCGTGAAAATCTATGAAAACATGTATTATATTATATATATATGAAGTTCCCCAAAATAGCCTGCAAAATGGTAAGGAAGCAAGATGCTCCAAGAAAAAGTGTTCCCAGATGTACTTAATTTCTTTGAGGTCTGCCTCATATAAATATTCTTCCCAAATGCTTCTTTGCAAATTTCAGCATAAGTTTCCTTTCTGCAGGTATATTATTCATTTATTTTTTTAAATTTATATTTTCAAGACTGCCCAACTCAAGCTTAAAAAACATGTGCATTGCCTGCAACCAAGCAAAAGAGAATAAATATAACTAGGAAAATAAGCTTACTATAACTAAAATAGACCAGGTAGACACATTGTCATTGATCCTGGAACTTGCCAGGTCTGGGGTACTTCGTAATGCACCAATCTGACATTCAATAGCACATCCAGAGACCAGAACACTGAGGATCCAGTGGCTTGGCATCAGGGCTGAATTTTGAGGGTCAGGCATCAGAATTGATATCAAATATTAATTATGCTTTTCTGTATATAATCCAGTCCAACTTCCTGCCAAATCTCGCTCTGCCTATCACATATCAGATGTTACAACCTGCCTTATTTCCTCCATCAGTTCCCTTGTCTTCCCACTATCCCTCTCCCAAATCTTCACAACTATTTAACATAATCACCTTCACAACAACCAGCCAGCCAATCAGCTTCAGATGAACACCAATCCACAGAATCCCCAAAGGAGCTTCTGTCATGATGTCTTCACCTGTTGGAAGACATGTCAGACTATCTCAAAAGACCGACTTTAAAAGTGGGTAGAATTATCCTACAGGTCTCTGTTTATAATCTGTTTTATACACTTCACCTGTATGTGCCAGCAGTTGAACAAAATGATATACAAAATGTCTTCATTCAAAAGAATGGTAACAGATAAACTAAATCAAACAAGTACAATAACTTCACTAACTCACCCACCATACTTGTCAGTCATACTCACTCATTCAAATCTTTCTATTCAATTTTCCCCATCTCTCTCACTTACCTAGCTTTCATTCTCATCTCTTTCCCCCTGCCCCATGACATTTGAGAGAAATGTCAACAACCTTTCGATGTGTGTGTGTAAGGAGCAGGGAAAACCAAAAGCAAATGGGCTGAGGCCAAGATGGTCTAATGGTACAATAATCACATGCAAGTATGAACTACTACTTACTGAATGAAATGAATGGCTCTTCTTTCCTTACAATGTCAAGAGAAGATGCAGGATTTGAGCCTTGCAACAGAGGGCTTAAAGCATAGAGTTTGCAGCAGTTGCTGTTCTATCATTATTAAAGGCTTTCCTAATACTTATAATAAATACATTTCATCAGAGCAGTGTCCTTAGAATTTCTGGCTGTGAACGTTCCGGTTTGAATATCTGTCTGGATGAAGTTAGCTAGAGGAATTGCAAGTGAAAAATAGCAGAAAAGGAAGACTAAAACATGTTTTTATTTCCATGCACACCTCTGTGAAAACACACTCAAACACCTACTAAGTCTTCTATTCCAAATAGCCCATTCTTTAAAGCAACAATTACTGAATCTCTGCTATCAACATTTATATAAAGCACCTAATTTCACTCATTGTTTTAAGTCATTTAAAAATCTTTTGGTATATCCAATAATAGTTGCCAGTTATAAGAAAAACCCTGCATTCAACAGGAACAGGAACACGTTGAGACAGTCTGGGAGGCATATTATGAATCTCATGGGCTGCTCTGAATCCTCTTTAAGAATAGTAAAACAGACCTTCTGAAAATAGATTATCAGAAGTAAAATTGATAGCCCTTTATTATATAAAATGTTACTCTTTATTGTAACCTGGTAATGGAAAAAAGATTAGGAGATGGAGAGAGAAGATTAGTTTCTAATCTAGCCATAGTGGTTCAGTGGTTAGAATACAGTATTGCAGGCTAATTCTGCCAACTGCCAGCAGTTCGATTCCCACCAGCTCAAGGTTGACTCAGCCTTTCAACCTTCAGTAAAATGGGGACCCAGTTTGTTAGGGGGCAGTATGCTGACTCTGTAAACTGCTTAGAGAGGGCTGTAAAGCACTGTGAAGCGGTAGTGCTATTGCTGTTTTAAAATGTCCTGTCTAATTGTCCACAATGGACCATGTCCCAAATGACAACATCTCATTTGAGTAGTGCTGCCAGATGGAACATGCCCAAGCAATAATGCAAGGGAATAATGCAAGGTAAGTGGCCATCTGTTTCCTCTTGAAAAAAAACAGCGATTGGGAAACAACACTTGGTAACAAATTCCAGAGGAGCTGTACTAGGTTGTCAAAGCAAGAACAAACAGAAGTCAATTGTGATACCTTGTAGATCAGCAGATTTACTATAGCAGAAATATGTTAATCTTTTAGGTTGTCACAGCTTCTTAGATTTTTCTGCTAATTGTGGAGTGTCTCAGTATTAATACTGCAGCATAGGTCAGGCTGACCTGGCCTGCAGTCAATGATTTGGTTAACAAACATTGTAATAGACACTTTACTGTCTAGATTGGCTCAGAGGTGCATTCCACTGATCAAAATGGCATTACTCTATAAATTTCATAATTTATAGCTGGGAGGAGAGCATACAACATGGGTATATTACCAAGAGGCCATGCATGGTTATTTTATAATTGAATTTCTTTCCCTCTTTAAGGTTTTAATTGAACAGAAATATATGTCAAGGACATGTGGACTGTGTGGAAATTTTGATGGGGAAGAGTTCAATGAGTTTCTGAGTGAAGGTATGATTAGTATTATTAAATATAAATGCCAACTGACTTCTAGTGACTCTATAAATTAAAGCGCAAAGAACATGGCAATAAAAACAAGAAGGTAGCAAAGGCAAGATAACAAACTTGATGGAAATAAAAGAAAGCAATCTAAATTTAAAGGAGGCTCCAGTCATCTCCACCAAAGGTCTGAGTGAAGAGTTAGGTCTTCAGGCCTCTTCAAAACATCAGCAGAGTGGAGCCATTTGGATCTTCTGGGGGGAGCTCATTCCAGATGGAAGATTCGCTTCTGGGATCCCAGTTAATGGCATTGCTTAGTTGAAGGAATCTGGAGTGTTTCGATTCTGCCAGATCAAATCACCTGCACAGATGCTATGGGATGTACCCCCAACTAATCAAGTCCTAAGCCATATAGGGCTTTCTAAGTAACAACTAGTACCTTGAGTCACACCTGGAAGCAAACTGGCAACCAATGCAACTCACAAAGCAGAAGTGTAGCATGGGCATTCTGTCCAATACATTTTAGAAAACTATTTCTAAGTACTTTTTCTAAAAGAAACTATTGAACTTCTTACTTGGAGAAAACTATCCAATGATAGTGACACTAAAGATTTCTAGATTTTTTTTAATTTATAGATCCTTAAGAGGTTCTCTCTTAAGTATAGGTAGTCCTTGATTTATGATCATTATTGAGCCCAAAATTTCTGTTGCTTAGCAAGACAGTTGTTAAGGGAAGCTTGACCCATTTCATGACATTTCTTGCCACAGTTGTTAAGTGAATTACTATAGTTATAACATAGTTGTTAAGTGAAACTGGCTTCCCCATTGACTTTGCTTGTCAGAAAGTGGCAAAAGGTGATCACATGACCTTGGGACAGTGCAACCATCATAAATACCTGTCAGTGGCCAAGCGTCCAAATTTTAAACACATGATCATGTGAAAGACAGTCATAAGTCACTTTTTTCAGGGCCGTTTTAACTTCGAAAGGACACTAAACAAATGGTTGTAAGTAGAGGATTGCCTGTATGATTCAGGGTTTTAAATGCTCAGCTGGATTGATAGAGTTTATCTTGGACTATAAAAGTAATGAGATAATAGTAACAGATTTGGATTTTACAAGTACTGAATTTATGGGAGGAAATTACAGAATGCAATGAGAAAAAGTGAGATAGAAAAGACTGAAATGACCCTTCTTTGCCCAAGTTCCCAAATATCCCCTGATGCGCGAGCTGGACTGGCTTTCTGTGGTCTTTTGGGTGTGCTTCAAGGTTTTGGTTATGACCTTTAAAGCGCTCCATGGCATGGGACCAGGATATCTTCAGGAACGCCTACTACAGCTAATATCTGCCACAGGCCAGTACGCTCGCACAGAGAGGGCCTCATCAGGGTGCCGTCAGCCAGGCAATGTCGGCTGGCGACCCCCAGGGGGAGAGCCTTCTTTGTGGCAGCTACGGCCCTTTGGAACGAACTTCCCCCGGAAATACGGACCATCACAGATCTCCGGCCCTTCCATCGGGCCCTAAAGACCTTATTATTAACCTAAGCTGGGTTTTCCTAAATCCTTTTTTATTCTTAATTTGGTTTTAAACTTCTTAATTGGAAATTTTAACATTTAGACAGCCAAAATATTTAATGTTTTTAATTGGGTTTTATTATTGTTGTTGATGTCTATGTTTTTATTATGGCTGCACACCGCTCTGAGTTCTTTGGGAAGGAAATAATACAAAGTTGGAAATAATACAAAGTTCTATCCACAACTAAAACATCTAAATGTTTTTTTAAGGTAAGACATATCTACTATATGGATAATATATTCCATCCCTAAAAAAACACTGATATGAGAAGTTAATTTGAAGCAAGCGAGTAGTTAATATGTTGGACATATAAAAATCCTACTTTGTTTTTTCCAATCAATACTCTGTTTTTTATATAACAGAGTAATATAACTTAATATTTGTATTGTTTTTCTGTTATTGCTATGCTTATTTTAACCTTTAATTAATTATTTTATTGGTTTTTATTGGTTTTGATCTGAATTGCTCTATGAATGTAAAGGCATAAAATATGTTTTCCTGCAAAGTCCATTTTTGAAAGCAGATTCCTCTGCTTGTCTGTTTTAATTTGAAGATCTGCTCTGTTTTATATAAGATGCAAAAAAATATTTCACTGCTGTCAGGTATATTTTGGAAAACAAACTCTTTTTTGTTTCTATTTCTTAGGTTAATACTTTTTTTTTAACAAAAATTTTATCGTTTACAACTTTGAAAACAACATTTACATTACGGATATTTATACCGTTGTTCAACCTTTAAATTACAGACATTTATACAGTTGTTGTCTTCTTTTCCCCTTTTTGTCAAGTTGTTGAGAAGTTGTTCGTTGGCTCTTGTTTTCTTTGATTCCTTTTATCTTTCTGCTTTCGTTCCTATCATCGTTTTTACATTGTTTATCCAATATATAGTGTTCATTATTTTGGAACTATGGTTTCAAGCCCGTTAATCATCAACCTTCTTATAAGACCGCATAAATTTGGGTCCTCCTTTTTTTTAAAAAAAGTTCTGCCATATAATATGAGGCCTTACGAAACCATAGTTTGTTTTGCATTGTTTGGTTAGTATTGATTAATTAACAATGTCAGTTACAGTGTTAGCCACCTTTGGAAAGGAAGGATATATATATAGTAGAACTCCTTTCTACTATAAGAGAATTTGATATTTTCTTAATAACTGAAGTTTCAAGTTACCTTCACATCACAAATTCATAGCTTAGTCCCAACTTGGGATGTTTCCTATCTTTGTCATATATTTGCGTAATATTGGTGATGTTTTGGTGACCTTACGAGACTTCAGTTTATGCATTGTATATACATTATACATTGTAATGACCTTGTAAGAAAACAGAAAGTATCTCAAAATTCATGACATATTTGCAGCACATCATCCAATACTTTCCCTTCTGTTGCTAAGCTTCTTCTTTCTTTATATGTCCTACTATCCTTCCCCTGGTCAGGTAAGATCTTTTCTCTTCTCTTCTCATGTCTGAAGTTGTGTATATCCTTTCCCTTCTCTCCTATCTTTCCCCCTTCCGTCTTTCCCTTTCGTCTCTTTGTTTCCGTTCTTTTTTCTCATTCCTTTTCTTTCTCTTTTCTTCTTTTCATCTTCATATCTCAATCCTGTCCACAGTCTCTTCTTTCTTTCTACTCTCCCATTTTCTCTTTCTTTCCTCTTTCCATTTCCCTTTTCTCTTATCCCTCTACATCTCCCTTTCCATCTTCATTTTTCTTTCTGTTTCCGCCTCTATCTTTTTCTCACTAATTGTTGTATTTATTTTCAAACTTTCCCTGTTTGGAGTTACTAATTTATACTTCCCTTAATCTCACTTTCCTACTCACTTTTTCTCTATTCCTCTATTCTTCTCTTACTTTTTTCACTTACCTTCTCTCCCATTTCTTCTCTCTCTTTTTCTTTACTCTCTTTCTTTTTCCTTCTCAATGGTTTGATCCTTTACTTGACTTACTCTCTATCTTGTCTTCCTTTATTTATTGGGTTGCTCGGGTTAAGGTACTAACTTAATCTGTTTTTTCTTTCTGTCTTTCTGTCTTTCTTTTCTTTCTTTTTTCTTTTTTACAACTCTTTCTAAGATTCCCCTTTTGTTTATCTCTGGAATTTCACCTTGCTTCCAACCATATATAAAAGTTTAGCCATGACCTATAATACCTTGATTCACCTTTGTTTTTAAGTTTCAGAGACAAGCAATCCATTTTCGTGCATTCTAAGATTTTAACAATAACCTCTTTTTCATTAGGTAACTTTTCCTCTTTCCAATGACGAGCTAAGGTGATTTGTGCGGTCGTTAAGATGTGTATAATCAAGTACCTATTTAGTTTTTTCATTTCCCCCCCCAATCATACCTAATAAATATATTTTGGGCTGTATCTCAACTTTTTCTCCTGTAATTTGCATGAGCCAATTTCTTATTTTATTTCAATATTCTCTTACCTGCTTACAGATCCACCACATGTGAAAATAGGTACCTACTTCTTTTTTGCATTTTCAGCATTTATTTGTGGTCTTTTTGGTTATCTTAGCTAATTTGTTGGGGGATATATGCCATCGGTAGAACATTTTATATAAATTATCTTTGTAGGCCGCTAGTTTAGTGATTTCATGGATTTGTTCCCAAAGTTGATCCCATTGTTCTGGTTTAATTTCTTTTTGTATATTTGATTCCATATTAAAATATTCCTTTTTATTTGAAATTTCTGATTTTTTCATAGTTAAATAGGTGTATAATTTCCTAATTAGTTTGATATCATTTGTTAACGATATTTTGTCTAATTCTGTTTGTCCTCTGTGTTTGCCTGGATTTTTGTTAACTTGTGTATATTTGAAACTGATTTGTAAATATTCCCTACCACGTAAGGTTAATACTTCTGAACTGACTGAATTTTGTTATAGTTTGTGAATCATAGTATTAGCTTATCCAATTTGTCTATCTACATATTTATTAGCTACTAACAGGCAATATAAATCCATGTATTTTGCAAACAAGACATTATTTGGTTGTTCACTGTTTACCATGTAAAATAAACTGAGGTCATTAGTCATAATTTAATTTGGTAAGTTATTATTTATCATACCCTGATTTTCAAATAGTGAAATAATATACTAGGGATACATGATGCTGTATCAATTCCAATGTAACCAAACAACTATGATTTGTTTAGTGTGCTGGAATATAAATGAGATTTTACCTATGTATATATGCTTTTGCCTTGCATATTTCAGTACAATTCTATAAATATTTACTTAACCATTATATACATTTACCTACCTACATACCTGTGTACATACATAAATATATCGGGGGGGGGAGGGAGGAAATTATTAACCATGTTTTATGTAGAAATATAAAAGTATATTACTATATTATATGAGTCTTTTCTCAATAATGAGGGTTCATTATTCAACATTGTCAACAATCATGCAACCAAGAAAGATTTGATGAAATAACAAGAGACTATACAGAGGAAGGAATAATCAATTCAGCTATTTAAAAAGAAAATCAATGATTGCAGGAAGCCAAAACAACTAGCACGTAGGCTCAGATTGGAGAAATCATTTTAACAACCATTTACTGACTTACAATTAGCAACGAAGTTAAATAGAATCACATCCCAATCATTCAGTCAACTTGCTTTTGTCTGGTTGTAGTTGCCACTACATATTCAACTTCTTCCTTCCCTAGAGGAGTTTTTCTTTTCATTTTTTCTTTTCTTTTCTTTTTGCTATTTCAATTGATTTCTTCTATTTTATTTTATGAAATAGAAAAGAAATACAAAATGAAGGAACAAGGAAGAACATAATCATCAATGAAATAAAATACTGTACTTTGTTATTCTTTTGCCCATTTTCTTTGGCTTAACCTAAATACAGTTCATTATATTTGTAGCATTACACCAGAACCTGATGGCGGATAATTCAACAAAATTAATGTAATAAATATAGTACAATTATTGATAAAAATGGTCAAAATCTTTGCACAAAATCATTACTATAACATATAATGTAATTTGCTTTTTTATTCCATATATATATATATATGTTAAATTATGTTGCAATCCCTAGTACAGCCCCTTTAATGGGAGGAGGCAATGTCTCCTTTTCTGTCCTTCAAC
>JANHFO010003947.1:31809-46275 GCA_032468095.1 Pareas carinatus
CCTGAATTTAAATATGGCAATAAATCTTAAATAACTCGTGTAAAACTTAATATTTTAAAAAATCCTTTCTTAGTGAGTGCCTAGATGGCAAGACAAAGGTGTGCAGGAAATTTCATATTCCTAGGTTCAATAGTTTGGGAGTTCTGATGATGTGTCCGTGGGTGAGTGAGTGAGTCATTTTTTGCTTTCATATTTATAGATATCATCGTATTATACTGTGAAATAAAGCTTCAAGGTTTGGCTTTAGTGAAAGCTCATGTCATTAATTCTTTGCTTCCATTTCTGGGATGAAATGTAATACATACTACTAAAGAAATTGGAACCAATTCATATATATTCTATATATTTGGACATACAGTAGTAGATGTGAGCCTATAAGGTAGAGCAGACTAAAGAAACCAATATCATAACAGTCAGGTCAACTTTTATCGTAACTGCTACAGTTACAGAATCTTGGATTCTGGATGTGCTTCCTCCCTTCCCTCACTTTATCTTCATCTGAACTGAAGAGGTGCCTGACTGACACATTTAATCAAATTACGGTAGTTTCTTGGAATGGACTGAAGCCCGTTTTTCCTCCTGCCCTTCAAGGTCTTTCCCTATGCCCTCTGCACTAGAATAATTGGAACACTTCCTAGAGGTTTGCAAACAGAAGAAATATGGAAATAATAACAGGTTAAAAAATCAAATCAAATAGGTACAAAGGATCCCTCTGCCTTGGGTTAGGCAACTTGGTGCTCACAAAATCTTTCTATTAATGGATTAAAGGAACTGAAAATATCTGGAGGACATGAAGACTCAGATCTGTTTTAATCATCTCTGGCAGATACTTTCAAAATTCTTTGTTAACCATTTTTTTATGGCCAAATAACTTTTGTAATAATTTCCAATTGGTATGGGACATATTGCTCTTTTGAATTTTCATCTTTGATATAAGTAAAAAAAAATGTTATCGTTTTATACACCATGAGTAATTTTCCTAGAACATAAGATGGAATATGGTAGAAAAACAAAAGATAAAAAAAACTTGCAAATGAATATTATTGTTCTGGGGATTCGGTATTCTTCTGAGTTCAAAATAGCACTATCAGTGAAAATGATACACAAGTACCTTATGTTGCATTGATATGACTGAATGCCTTGAGACAAATAGTTAAAAGCTACAACAGTAACATGAATATCTTTCACATCTATTGTTTTCAATTATTTGTGTTGGGGCAGGAGAAGATAAATTGTGATAGACTGGGAGATCTGAGTGGATCTGCAATATATTCGCAAAGGTTTTCAATTTTAATCATAATGACTGACCTTCAAACCCACCCTGCCCCCAAACTGAACTGCTTATATGATAAAAGTTTTGGTGGGAGCAACTGGAACTGAATTTGGACGCACAGCAAGTGAAAACTTTATTTTAGTTTTGCTAATTCAAAATATATTTTGGGCTCACAATTCTATAAATCCTGAGAGCATGTCTTTTGTTTAGTCAGGGCCAACGCATTCTGAGATTCTTAATATCAAAAACAAAATAATTATCCTAAGCTTGCTTATGTTTTATGCTGTTAAGGAAATGAACTGAACAACATCTGCAAATCACCTAGAGTGCTGTCCGTGAATGGTTGGTGCTGATACATTCAGGCAGCAGAACTGAAGCTTTATATTCTTTCTTGCCTGATCTATTCCCACTGTTCAAAAACAGAAAGAGGAGGCTGCTCCCTTTGATAGTGAATTAAGAAAACATTTAGTAATAGGCATGTACCTATTCCACCTTTCCTTTTCTACAAAAGGTGTTAGTCTTCCTGCAAAATAAATAAATAAACAAACTGGAAAGCTTCATCCAAGTATTCATTATTAAATGTAATGAACTAGGTCTTTTCAACTTAAAAATATTCCTGGTCATTCCATTTAAAGAGGATTTTGAATTACTTACGGGATAGCATAGCTGACTTTTCTGTCTTAACAATGAGTACATGAACACTGAGATAGCTGTAGCTCTTTATCACTTTTTCTGTCTATCTACTTGAGCAACTCTTCACTGAGTTGCTAACTTCAAATATCAAAAGGGAGTTGAACACTTCAGTAAATCAGCCACTAAATTCATGCAAAATGCAGTGGCTTCAGCAATGTAACTTTATTCAAGACTCAGACTTGGCTTTTCTATATCTGGTGCTCTGCGGTGCAAACTAGAGTGTGCAGCACATGCTGTCAACAGGCACTGCTTGAGAGGAGAAGGTGGAGACCATATGTGCCCTCCTCCTCAACTTTCACTAATTATAAGTTTAAAATAAATATAATCATTTTAAGATGTATGGCACAGTGTGATAAACTCGGAAAATCTTGGAGAAGACATAGCAAAGAGAGACTGAAAAATAGACAAATTTACCCTGGTATGTTCCAGGTATAAACAGCGATGTTTTAGAATCTTATCTCAGGGTAAAATCTTGCCAGGATATTTAGCAATATTATGCTGTTGTAAGAAGAAGTACAACATGTTTTATAGCAGCATAACAGAGAGCATATAAATTATAGCATGTGTTTCAACAGACAAAGATTCCACTATAATCTTTGATGGAGGTTTTAACATAACAATAATTTTAAAAAGGTAAAGTAAAGGTTCCCCCTGCACATGCGTGCTAGTCAGCCTGACTCTAGGGGGGAGAGGTGCTCATCTCCGTTTCTAAACTGAAGAACCAGCGCTGTCTCTGTGGTCATGTTGCCAGCATGACTAAATGCCTAAGGTGCATGGAGCGCAGTTACCTTCCCACCGAAGCATTTTTAAATGCTTTCAGACTGCTAGGTTGGAAGAAGCTGGGGCAAGTAATGGAAACTCACTCTGTTACATGGGGGTAGGTTGGAATGGGAGAACTGGGCGCTGCCAACTGGCTGCAACCACCAGGATGTGGCCATGTGGCTGCGGGGCCATTTGAGTGCCTGATTTCTCACCGCAAGACATCTGGGTACTAAGGAGTGGGTAGAAGAGGAAATGGAGAGAACGCTCGCTCACACTGGATGAAGGAGAGGGGTAGAAGAGGCAAGGGAAAGAGAGAGAGCACATGCACACACACACATACACACACAGGGAGAGCTGGCAGAAAGAGAGAGGGAGCAAAAGGGGTATCTTTTGGCCTCAAGGATCACTAGAAACTCAGGTCTCCAGGGTCTGAAGGAACCTTGCTCTGCTTAGACCACAGAGATATCGGGTCTCACTTTTTCTGATTGATTTTATTTCTCTTTGCAAGTTTACAAGACAGGGGCGTTGTGAAGAAATTTCCTGCTGGGAGAGCGAAGGATGGAAAGTTTCTTTCCCCTTTCACTCCCTCTCCTTCACCTGACTCCCCCCCCCTGTGTGTGTGTGTGTGCGCGCGCATATATGTGCGTGCACTCTCTCTCTCCCATTTCCTCTTCTGCCCACCTCCTTAGCACCCAGATCTCCTGCAGTGAGAAACCAGGCACTCAAATGGCCTCATGGCCCCATGGCCGCGTTCTGGTAGCTGCAGCCAGTCAATGGTGTCGAATCGGGGTAGATCCGTGGTAGGGATTTGAACTGCCGACCTTTTGATCGACAAGCTCAGCGTCTTAGCCACTGAGCCACCATGCCCCTCTGAAAAAATAATCAGGCCCTAGTAAAGTTGCTAGAATTTGAGGTGCCGGGGTACACTTTATTGTTTTTGTAGCAACAGAATCTGAAGGACAGTAAGCCTACTAACCACTATTGTTTATTTTTATTTTCAGATTCCTATATTGCTTTCTTGAGTAACAACCAAGATTGTCTGTCTGTAAGCAATTATATTACAAATAGTCTTTCACTCACAACAGTTCATTTAGTGACTATTCACAGTTAAATGTCACTGAAAAAAGTGATTTATGATGATTTTTCACACTTATGACTGTTACAGCATCTCTATGGTCATAGGATCGAAATTCAGACCCTTGGCGACTGACTCATATTTATGACGGTTGCCATGTCTTGGAGTCAGGTGATCCCCTTTGAGACCTCCTGACAAAGTCAGCAAAGTCACTGAGGAAGACTTTGATTCACTTAACAACCGTATTACTAATTTAACAACTGCAGTGATTCACTTAGCAATTGTGGCAAGACAGATCATAAAATTCACTCAACAGCTATCTCGCACAGCAATAGCAATTTGAGTCTCAATTATGGTCGTAAGTTGAGGACTATCTGTATAAAACAAGCATAGAAATAGGAAAGAAATCCCATTCCCTCAGTCAGAATGCCCAGCCTAAAATTCCCAAAACGTTCTAACCATTTTAAGTGGATTAGATGCTACTTACCTTTCTTGCAAAATGACTTTATTTTCTTTTTTCCAAAATTCTTTAAAATCAGAACTGAATTCATGCCATATACTGAAGAAAGCACTCAAGGAAACTTCCTTTTCACCCATTTTTGGTTTCATACAGAAATATGCTGCAGTCTCCAAAAAGCTATCAGAGAAAGCAAAAGGGGACAACTGTTTATTTAACATCCTTTATTATCTGCGTCCCTCATACAAAGGTGATACTTTTTACAGATTGCTTGATGTTTATCTAGTATACATTCATGATTCTTTCATCTTCATAATCAACTGGCATTCAGTATCTGCAAGGGACTGTGAAAGCAAAATTGCATTGAAAAATTGCATTGGACCAGTTTTTAAATCCAAGAAAATCAGATCGCTACTACCATCCACACATCATTTTTTCATAGCATATCAATCCTTTTACAAGGTATGTCGTGCATGCTTGTATGATTTTTAGGGAAATTTTAATTCATGGCTAGCACAGCAAAGACACCATATGTGCTTTTATCCCTCTCCCCTCACAAAAATGTCAATTAAAAAAAATAGAAAGTGCCACACTAGACAACAAAGCATAATTGACTAAAAAGGTTACCAATGATTTGTGTGTGTGTGTGTCTGGGGGTGGAGTTAACGTTGCATGGCTGAGTATATATTGTGCTTATATGCAGTATTTGTTGCCACATATTAGGATTTTTTCTCTATGAAATTATTGTTTTGTTAGTTTTGTGGATATGAAAATGAGAAAAGCTCAAATCCCACCTTTACTTTCTACTTTTATTCTTGGACAACTTAGTATTCTTTTAGTGCTAACCATTTTTCTTCTAGTGATTGAATTCTTCATTGGTGGTAAAGACAACATGGCAGCCACTGTTTGGGATGAACTAACCACATTCTTCATGTCAGCTATTTTACGAATGAACATACATCATGCCCTCGGCATTCCAGGTATGGCCGCCAGCTTTAAAAATTGAGGATTGCTGAACAGTTGCATCTTTCTTATGAAATAAATATATGCCACTTAGTAATTGAACTCAGAGGTGGGCAAAAGATCCTGGAATCAAATCAAACTCTCCCCAAAACAATTATGAAACAGCCCTTGTTGTAGAAAATTGTATGAAAGGAGACTTCAAGGAAGACAATTTACTTTGTTCCTTTTGTTGTAATCTGATAGCTGGCAGATTTATACAGAACAAAACTTGGTCAAAGGGGGAGCCTTGATTTATGACAGGTGAAAACGATCCTCTCTCCCAGACTGACTCAAACTCATGGGAATGTACAATATTCTAGATCTTTCGAAGACACTGCAATCAGTGTATAGCGCATTGAGAAGGAGAGAGCACTAAATAGCATCAAATTCTCCCACAAATACCTTATGTCCTCCAGACTTCATATACTTGCTATGCAACACCGTATGTATATGTAGCAACTGGAACTACTTAGGAATAATATACTAGGACCACAGAACAACGCTACATTTACCCAAATATATATACGATTAAAAGCATCACATTAAAAGCAACCCCCTTCTATGTTTAAATATAAGATAACAATAAACCATAATTCTCCATCTCAAACCTTTTCAACAGTTGGGAAGCCAGAGTAGATTGAAACTCTCACAAATAAATGCTTGATGAGTTTGATAAATAGCACTAACATTTACCGGAGACATGAAAGCTTTTGTTAAGAATACTATGTGATCAAAGGGGGTAAAAGGCAGGCTTTTGCACAGATCACTGCTAATCTTGCTGGGAACCAAGAGAAAGCTGATTCAGACACACGGAGACATTTAACTGCCAACGGAATTCCTTTATCTAAACAGCTACAAGAAATAATCAAGTCCTCAGCTGGGTCACTTTTGCAGAAGTGAGCTTGTTTGTAAGATGCAAAACATCAGACACTGGAACGCTGTCAAAAATAATACACAAATATAATTTATATACAAATATGGAGAATAGGGATTGGAATACAAGGAGGCTTAGAAGCAGGGTTCCTGAGGAATTAAGTTGTTTATCAAGTGAGCGCAGGCAAGTTGCATTTAAAGTAATCACCTCCATTTGTTCTGAGAAAGTTTCCCATATATGGTGATTAAACCAACTCTACAGCATTCATTTATTAAAAAAAAAGAAAATAGAGAAGTAAATGCAAGGTTTGGCATATTATCGCCCATGTCTTCGCAACAACTAGGGAGCGCAAATATCGGAACGCTGAATTTGGAAGGAAATGAAAATTTCTTTTTATAAGCTGCTAATATTTTCAAGTAAATTTTTACAGTTAGAGAAGAATTGTACACATTCACAAACAACATTTTAATTCATAGTCTATGCATTCTGAGCAAAAACCTTATTGATGTTAATAACTTAAAGATATAACTTATAGTTTCTATTGCTAACTAGATTGTATAAGAACGCTAATTTTCCATGTAAATTTACAACTTTAATGAGGGGGTATCTTTTAGCAAACAGCTCAGCATTAATTTTAGGCAGGGCTGCAGATGGACCGTGATTAGTTTCAAAGGCTATTAACAAAACTTCACAAATACATGCATTTAAAAAGGCACTTTCTAAGTTTTGTTACAGTTATATCAAGTTATTTCTCCAGGTTTGGTGCAGAAACAATTGGCAGCTGAAGATTTTTTTTTACTTTGGCTTTTGTTTCCTTTTGTCTCTATCTCGACTTCTATCTGTCTTAATCTCAATCTGTCTCAAATTATATATATAATATATAACAAGATTATATATATAATAATCTTAATCTGTCTTTAATTATATTTAGTTTTAGAAAATTGGAAGATTGTTTATTTTAGTTAACAGCTAATTTTACTGCTTTGCTGCTTTGGAAAAGTTTTTTACCTTTTTTAAAGATTAAAAAAAAGCGGGATCAAAGTATTTTTCACAAATATAGGACATAGAATAAAACACAACTTTTCAAGAGTTATTTTCTTATTGTTTCTAATTCTATTTTATTATTGTCCTGCTTGTCCAATGAGGTGCTTTTTTCTCACTTATAGCTCTATAAACCCCCAAACCTATTTTAAAGGACCCTCTCCTTCCTTGGCATGTCTAGCAGATATGAATCCTACAGTGAATAAAAGAAATCTGTCCTGTGAGCTATGGGATGTTGTACAACTGGCGGGTGGGCAAACTGGAAGCAACTTAAAATTTAGAAACTCATTAAACTAGGAATGTATTGAGGGGAAATTGATCAAAGGAAGTTCACTTAAACAAAGAGATTTCTGACAACAGCACAAGTCCTAATGGTGGCCGGGACCCTAAAGTAAGGTGAACTAAAATAAATGACAATATTTTATTGCCATCACATTTCTTATAATAAACTAATTTTGCGAAAGTTATAAGATAAAAATGGAAATAGGGGCATCTCTATTTATTGACTGGCAAATGCTCAATAAATCAATCCTTTTAAAAAAAGCAAAGCGGAGGACAAACCAGGGTCAATGATTTCCCAAGTACAAGGGCTGGACATAGAAAACTGCTGAAGTGTATGCTAGGAGTATGTAGAAGTGGTGCAATTAGAGGGAAAATCTGCCAACCAAACTCCACAGTTCTCGTCATGGGTTTGCTAATTACATTCTTGTCCCTTTAGTGAGGACACTTCCTAATGAAGAGCAGTCTTTGCAAAGCTGGTGCAGGGGGTTGAAAGCTCTTACAGATGCTTATCTTGAGGGCTAGAACACTGTACCTATGCTTCCACCATTAACACAGAAGGTGGGGGAGGTCGCTGTTGGGGATTAATAGAGGCAGCAAAGGTCAGGAGCTTTGCTTCAGCTAGCATGACTTTTCAATCCTGCTTAGAAAAAAATGAGCCTTTGGTTGTTCACACTGCTATTTTGTTTATGGAGGACAGAGGCTAAATATCTCCCACAAGGATTTCCAAGCAGCTCAGATCCCTCATATTCAAGACCCAGATATTCTTTAATAAAGGTAGTGCCTTGATTTTTGCTTTTCATGCCTACAATTCCAAAACAATTAGTGGAATGAAATCCAGTAGAATCAAACAGAATGATTCCCCCGCCCACAGGAAAACAATGGAGGAATAGATTCTACTAGTGACATTTCAGGGACATAAGTACAAGAGGATTATTTTGTGCCAAGGGAATATCTTAGTTTGAGGGTTTTTTTCATGTTCTGGATCCTTACCTTCAGAATTTTAAATAATAAAACCCTCCAAATTCTCATGTAAAGGTGGCAATTTCTTACTGAAATGTTGTTAGATGTCACCTGAGAATGTTGTGCTCATGGGGAGCTATATCTGAATTTCACAGGAATTGCATTTTAAAGTGCATGGGATATCCAGGACCTAAAAGCACTCTGTATCTGTCCCTGGTCTATGAGAAGTGCATTTCATTACTTGGTTATCATGAAAGGATGACCCCAGCTCTTGTACCTGCCTAATCCATGAAGACATGGGACATCTTCAGCCACGTCTAAAAGTATAACCTTTTTAAGCAAATGATTTATTTTTTGTGTGCATGATATTTGCTGAAGTTAAGCAGAGGGAGCTTGATTTAGATTTGAACTTTTTATCACTATAGAGATCATGGCCACATTCGTTATAATACTATTTCTGTTCCTCATGGAAGGGCATTCACAATGGCAAGACCTAATACCAACCATATTCCTTGAACGGTTGTGAATAATAACATCCATTACCAGGACTGCTTATCAGTGTGCTTGGAAGTAGAGGTTGAGACAGCTGTGCATGTTCTATTGAGTTGCCCTTGATACCTTACCTTGCAAGCAGAGCTAATTTCTCCCCTTATTAGCAGATGCCTGGGCTGGCCGCAATCAGAGATTGTAAGTATTTTATTAAGGGATCAGTCTAGTGAAATCTCCAGGAAAGTTGCAGAATTCTGCACCACCGCAATTGCTATTGGAAGGCGTTGGGTCTGATCTATGCATAGACAAGAATAGATTTTGATAAAGATGCTGGATTAGGAAGCTTTTAAAAATTATTTTTGCTTGCTTTGTAAAGTTGCTTTCAAGTAACTTTTTCCAATCTGAGGTCAGCTTTGGATCACTAAGTTATGGTATGTGGATGTGACTGCATATCTAATATCTAGCTATATATCTATGTACGGGAAAAAGCTGTTATAAAATATTGCAAATTTCTGTACATGAAAATAAATGCTGATGTATAAATCAGTGCAGGTTAGAGTGCATCTTTGTGACCAGTAGGAGGAGGGTACTCTACAAGAAAGCAATTGTACTGAGAACAGCCTTTCTTAGATCATCATATGGTAGATCCTAAACCAAGGTAGCACCCTGAAGAAGGATTTCTTACTAAATCTTAGTTGACAGTTGGATACCTAAAGAAAGGGTATACTATTCTTAAGCAGTATGGGGCTTTGCATGTTATTATCTTTACCATGGACTTAAAGGTCTGGCAGTCAATGCAACATTTTCAGAATAGTTTAGTAACTACTCTAACTATTCAAAAACCTAGCTGTGGCATTCTGTGCTAGTCACAATTTCTGGGCCAACTGCATGACTAGCCCCATATGTAGCCTCATATTCTGCTAATCTAGAATTGAGATTATTTTCTAGGTTCATATGACACTTGTACAGAAATCATTCTGAGTGATGCAGAAAAAATGTAAATATTAAAAGCACACAGTTCTCAGAATTAAAAAAAACCCTCTAATACTCTAAAGGGATTGAAGAAAAATATGTGTTTTCAGGCATCTTCTAAACTGTAACAAGGAAGAGACATGCTTCAATTTTTATGGGACTTCGTCATCCAGCAGGTAACCTGGACTAAAGTGATATAAGATTGTACTATAGTCGACCTACTTTTGTATCTTGCTGCAGAACTCACTTGTACTTCCAACAATATCGTGTACAGCGTATAACATTTCCAACTCCTGAATAGAGAAACTACATTTTCAAAATAACTCCTGCTTCTTGAACTTCACCCTCAACCCACTAATCTCCTCCAGCGAATTCTACTTCCAGATTCTGGTTTTGCACAGACTCTCTTGATGCAGATAAAACAAAAAGGTCATGGAAATAAAGTTGGATAGCATTGGTTTAAATCCATATTTCCCAATATTCTTGAGGTATCATAGCTTAACTGACATGAGAATGAGATATCCCATGCTATAATCTGAATGTGGCCATAATATTATAATGTGTGCCTCAATTCTGAATTGCAGAAGAACAGCATAGTGTCTACAGGTCTAAGAGAATAACTAAAGTTGCTCTCTAATGGGATAGTTGGTTAAGGTTTCAAAGCAAGAAAAAAATACTTCAACAAGGCATTCAGTGTTATTTTCACAGTTCATTGTGATAAATTATTGTTATTTTGTAGACCTCTAGAAACTGTCAACAATCAAAGGATCAGAGCACATTTTCTGAAGAACACATTATGATCTCCTTCAAAATATCTGGCATTATAGGCCAGATCCAGTCCTGTCAGTCTCCTACAGTTAGATCCAATTGGCCATAACAGACAGAAATAGAAGTTGGGAAAACATGGAAGTGAATGCTTAGTTGCTCACATGCTTGGGTTTCTAGATCTGAAATCAATCCTACAAAACGGAAGTACATGGGACCTTGGATGCCCCTTCACACTTGCATCAACTAAGGCAAACCACATCAGCACAAAACTGAGTGATTTTATTCCAGTAGTGCCTTGCAAATGAGACACAGCAGATGTCTGTGGGTTCCACAAAGTTCACTGGTACCGTAGCAGCAGATGTTAAAAGTCCCCAAACCAACTACATGAAGCAACTTTCCTGGATGGTGCAATATTAAAGAAAGAACCAGAAAAAAGAGGAGAATTTTCCTTAAACAAACCTTCTTCCGGTTCCTTTGATCTACTTAATGAGACATACAGCGAAGTTTCAAACACCAACTCTTTATCAAACTGTCTATTTGAATTCTACCCCAAAATCAGTTTAGACAGTGTTCAGACACTATATTAAGATTTCTTTCTTATATGGACAAGAATATTGCAAAAACAACATGTACTGAAATAAGCAGGAAAATATTTTATATTGGCTATATTAATGAAATAAATAAATATTGCTAATTTTAGTTTTCTTGTATTCTGTTTCAGATCCTGCTAAGAGTTACCGAAATAGGGATTTGAATCTTTGCTTCTGGTCCAACTAACTGCCTCCACTCTCATTACGAGAAGCTCACAGCTACTGCTACTCTACTCCAGCAGAGTGATGTGCATTTGCATCAGAGACCAGCTGAAAAAAAATGACTACTGCAACACCACTCATGAAGATATGTTGCCATGTTAGTGCTCAGTCTTATCAGTCCCTGGAAGAAACTGGCAGCACCTTCTATAAACCATTGGATATGATAAAATATTCATGCACCGTTTTAAATGATCAGTCATAGAGATACAAAGGACGATGATATGATATAATCATGCATTTTCAAAATTTGCCACTGTATTACATGTTTTATATATCAGCCAAATGCCAAGGAAGGAACATACTGCATATGCATGACAATAAATTATAGCTAGTTAGTTCTAGAAATGCACAAAATAGTGAAGCACAGAAAATCAAAAGAATGCAATAGAAATATAGAAAAGGAAGTTCATGACAGCAAAATTATTTGTCATGATTACTGGAAAAAGATTTGCTGTGAAATACACACTTTCAAGAGTTAGCACACAAAGATGCAACATAGAATCCTGTGTTTTACCTTGAAACATATATGAGAGCTTCTCCTTTTGACTTTGCAGTGTATCCACATATGTACAGGTGCCTGTGTTCATTTTCCTGATTTCCCATCTATCTCCTTCCCTCCATCAGATATAGACTTTACTTTTTTTTCAGACAGAATCCAAGACAGATAAATGTTCACTTTCAAATTTCTTTTAAAAAATGGAAGCTCAAATAATAAATGACATCACAAACAATCCCTGACATATGATCATTTTAATTATTGTTTGAAATTAAGACAGTGTTAGATAAAGTGACTTTAGGACCAGTCCTCACACTTATGACTGTTGCAACAGTCCTCTCTTTACACAATCAAAATTTGGGTGCTTGGCAACTGCCATGGATTTACAAAAGTTATGGTATCCTGGGGTCACATTGCCACAGTTTTGCCAGGGGGCCTTTCAATAAGCAAAGTCAATTGAGAAACAATTGGATTGGTTTAACAATCATGACCAAAAGAGGTAGCAAAATCGGCTGTGATTCACTTAATAATCACATGACTTAATGATGGAAATTTTGGTCCCAATTGTAGTCGTAAGTCGAGAACTACCTGAAGAGCTAAGTAAGAAAATGCTATAGACAAATGAAGTGATTTTTAAAAAATATTGTTTCAGACCAGATATTGCTTTAATTTGAGATTCCAACCCAAGTTTCAGCCAAAATTTACTTCAGCTATCCAGAGCTAAAATAGAGACCTTTTAATTTTTTTCTGTTTTCTTAAAAATGGGATTGGTCTTTCCGCACAACCCAGACTAAACAAGTGCTGCTGATTATGCACACATCAAGTTTCACACAATTGATTCATCACAGTAGAAGGATGCACATTTTCATTAGAAAAGGTAGCAGATTCCACCCTTGGCAGTCCTATTTTATTTATTTATTTTTGCTAAAAAAGGATCTCAAATAGAATGACTGAGAAAAGACTTGGGGCTGAGATCTTGAAAAACAGTGTCTGTCTTCACTGAAAACTGTGAATGTTTATGCGTGAGACATTCTTGCATCTCCTTTCGAAGCAAGCTGTGTTTTTCACTTGACTGTGTCAACTATTTTATGGGTTCTTGAGAACTGCCCATGAAAGCTGAAATTGGGAAGTGTCATATCTTTTGCTCTTGCACTTTATCAATATTATTCGGGGACTGACGTCATTGTTTGGGGCTGTATCACTTCAACTTTAATAACAGGCTGGAGCCTTCCTTGTCTCTGTCTGTGTAAGCTGGATAAACACAGAATGGTGTGGTTTTTTTCTCATCTCAGGATCCTTACCCAGAGATCACACAATGTGCTGTTATTGAGAAGTAAATATTTCACTTTTCTTTTTGCTCATGTGCCAGAAACCCATTTCTTGAATAAACACTTCACACATTGTCGGTCTTAAAGTCACTAAATATGATAAATAAATAAAAATGTATACAGCCTTTCAGAAACAATTAAACATCTCACTTCTGACAAATGAACAGCTTTATAAGAATCCACAGGTCAGACATACCATTTCATTATGCGTGAAAGATTAATTTTCCATTTCAGCACATCTGATAAACAATTTGATTTTTCTAGAAGCATTATACTTAATAAAACAGTATCCATTTGAGGAACTTTGCAGCTATTTCATTTTCTTTCATGACTGCTTGGCTTTACAATGCCATAGAGAGGCAGCATTGTAAAGCCCTTTTTTCCATATCAAACAATGAATCGATGTTTCCTTGTCATTCTAAAATATGTAATCATGACACAGACACTCTGTGGCACATAGTCACTTCAAAAAGAAAAATCCAACCGCGTTAAATCACATTAATTGTGCTTCAGCTAATCCATCACTGCAACTAGCAGTAACTCATCCATTCACCCAGTGCCTAGCTATTTTACCCATGATTAGCAGAATGCAACTAATCTCTTATTTATTTAGTTTTTTTGAGCTCTCCTCTCACCCTCCGCCGGAAAAGTGTCTTTGACATTGACAAAGCTTGAACGGTAAATAAAATTTTGACAGCATGTATACCCTAGAGGGGGAAAAAGCAACCCATTTTACTATGGCAATATAAGAAAGTATTTTTCTACACCATATAATATACAAAGAAAATTATTATACAAACAGATTGCCCTCCTGTTGGTTAGAAACATTAAATGCTAAAAATTTTCAGAAAGGTCATGCATACAAAGCAAGCAAAAGTCTTTGATTTTTATTTATTTTATTTTTTAAAAAATCCATATTAATGATGGCATGCATTTTGCTTTACAATCCCTGGAAGATTTTTGTTTCCTTTTTTCAGTGGCACACATACATATTATAGAATGAAATCCAAAGGTATATTTCTGTCAATTAATTTCCATAGAGAAATCCTTTTTTTCTTGTATCTTTAAAATTTGCTCGAGAAATAAACTGAACTACTATCAGAAATAAAAGAGGAAAGCATGAAGAAGAAGAAGAGGAGCTGCAGAAATCCTGTCATGTATTTAGAACTTGATCACATAACA
>JANHFO010003947.1:79709-91991 GCA_032468095.1 Pareas carinatus
ACCAATGCCGTCTCGGTGCTGTACCCAGGCCTGAAGCCGGACTGGAGCGGATCCAAATAGACAGATTCATCCAGGAAGCTGGGGAACTGGCGCGCTACCACTCTCTCAACAACCTTCGCAACAAAAGATTTATGGATACCCAAGGAAATTTATGATTTGACTATTCCTTGATGGAATGACAGCACGGGTTCTTTACAACAGTGATACATCAGCTGCATTTGCCATTTCCAATAGGGAAAAACAGCTGTGTGCTGGCGCCAGTCCTATTCAATCTGTTCTTTGCTTGCATGTTGTCAAGTGCTGAAGGAGTGTGTGTACACCAGGATGGCTTTCTTTAACCTTGCCTGCTTGAATGCATGGACAAAATGTCTCTGTGTAGTCATTCAAGTAACCCCATTTGCAGATGACTCTGCTCCTGGCTCACACAAAAAAAATCTAGACTAGAGTTGATACTGAACAAATTCTCAGAAGCTGCTTCGTTTTTTAGCTTGGGTATCAACCTGAACAAAACTGAAGTACTTTATCGTCCTGTGCCAAACACCAAGTCAGTAGAACCAAAAATTACTGTTGATGTCACTCAGCTGACAAATATAAACAGGAAGCATCATCCCGATCGATCAATCTTGTGACAAAGGAATTGAGTCCAGGATTAGGAAGGCCAGTGAAGCATGGGGACAGCTGCATTCTAGAGTACTCAATCAACATCAATACTTTCACAAAGCTAAAAATTTACAGTGATGTGGCTACCCCTTCCCTCATACACAAGTGTATTCTATACTGAATAATGAAGGCACATCAAATAACTGAAAATTTTTTCACACGCATGTGCTCTCTATCTTTGTCATTTGTTGGCAAGACCATGTCTCCAACCTAGATGTCTTGTATCATGCAAAGTTCGTCTGCATTGAGTTTCTGATTATCAAAGCCCAGATAAGATGGGGTAGACACGTCCTCAGAATGGATAATCACTGTATACCTCACTGTATAGTGCACTGGAATCTGGGAAAAGACCACAAGGTCAATTACTCAAGTACTACAAAGAAGTTGTAAAAGAAACCCTACACCACTGTGACATCCAGCCAAGGGAACTGGAAGCTGTAACTGCGGACAAAAGTCACTCGTGAGACCTGTGATATGAAGACTCCATCAACTTTGGAAAGAGGTGCCACAAAAAACTAATAAAAACTTTCACGTCTCACTATTTGGTTCTTATCCACTGTACACTAGGTAAGATCCAACCAGGCTCTTACAAATGGTGAGATTTCGTCTTTGATGTGCACAATACAAAACCTAGCTTTCAAATCTTTAATTATTTTCTGATTGCAACATATCTGGATGAAGCTTTGGTGAGATGGCAAAGGATTAAGCATTTCTCTCCCCTGATTCGGATCAGTGTCATGAACAATAACAAGTAGGCTTGGAAGTTATTATTCTGCATCAGTTAGATTACTACATATTCATACATCATGGTGGAAATGTTGTTTATATCATTATTTGGGAGAAAAACAAGCAAACAACTTGAAGACTTCTAATCTCTTAGTAAAATGTCTCTAGTTTGGAGTCTTAAAATCAAACACAAGTTTCCACATAACATCTAATGTAAACTCCTCCCTGCATGCAGGGGTTTGGGCGCATGAAGCACCATCTGAGAAGGCACCTATGTGCGTGTTGTACAACAGCAAAGGTAGGAGAGCTCAGAGGGTATGACGAAAAATGTGGCTTTGCTCCTTTCCAGACATCAGTATGAATGTGTCCAGGAAACAGATAATTTACTATTCTCACTGGATCTTTCTGATGCAAGCAGAATTTTGTAACATATTATTTGGGTAATGAGGCAGAACCCTTTAAAGATAATTTTGGCTATATATCACTCCTTTCTTCTTTTCTTTTTTAAAACCTAAGCTAAATATATTGTATATATAGGAAATAAAAAAGAGGAATTTCCCCCTCAAAGACATTGTATCAAAGGAATATTTAGCAGATGGTTCACATAAAATTTCATTAGCTCCTGATTACATCTGACACATCTTTGAAATGATACATTGAAATAAGTTAAATAGAAACCTGCTGGGTGCAAACTAATTATAATTCAGAGCAAACAGAATGCAGGATTACTATATATTTTTTTACAGTTTCCTATCGGTTATACTTCACATTAGAAACCAAAACATTTTGATGGAAACATCTTGAAGGCAGTGTCAAAGTCCATAAATCTAAGGCTGTTCGTAAAAATATAGTTCCTTATGGGTATTATCTCTTGCAACAGAGTTATATCTGTGACTAACAAAACCAATTTGAGGTCCACTCTTTTGACTGACCCCCATATCTGACTGTAATAATAAGTGCAGTTTAGTGAAGGAAACAAATAGAAAAAAGTAACAAATTGTCATACCCCAAATACTCAATATACTTTTTATTTTATACATAATGGAAATAGAATAGGTATTATGACCAAAGTCTCAACTTTGTTTTTCTTTTTTGCCTTTCCCATCATCTGTATTATCTGTCTATAGATGAGGATGATAAACATACTATTTATAATAACAAGTCATCTGTGCATATCATACAAATCTGTAGAAATAAAGCACTGTAAATGAGGAACAAATTTGGAACCTCAGAGCTAAATATGCTTTACTGTAATGGAATGTATGAATGACCTTGGGGAAAGAGAGGAGAAAACAGTGGGACAAAATACAGGCAGGATCCCACAATTACTTAATGGTCTGAAAAAGGAACTTAAGAAAGACCCACCCAAATGGGTCAAGTAGTTAAAAATGGAGAGTTTCTGTCTACAGACTTGCAATAATCTGTTAAGCAGCCTTATAATAAAATAGAATTATTTCATATTGTCGGGTTTCATGTCTGGCTTGCCTGGGATGGCTGACATCAAATCTATACAACAAGCCTGTTTGCATCATACTTACACATACTCTCGCTTTACCTGAGAATTCCTATTATAATCAGTGTCTGGTGGGAAAAAAACTGAATATATAGAGCTCCTTTCTGTAATTCTATCAAATTCCTTTCAGAGACAGGAAATGAATGATTAATTGATTTTTTTCATTAACATATGCAACAAAACCACCATCTATTTCTTTGGAACACCTATTACCACCTATTGCCTCTCACTGTCCAGTGCGCTCCCACAGAGTGGTCCTCATCCAGGTGCCGTCAGTCAAACAATGCCGGCTGGTGACACCCAGAGGGAGAGCCTTCTCTGTGGCTGCTCCTACCATGTGGAACGAACTCCCCCGGAGATACGCGCAATCCCTGACCTCTGTGCATTTTGCTGTGCCCTTAAGACCTATTTATTCATCCAGGCCGGGTTGTCCTAATTGCCCACTTACCCTTCATTGGGTTATTTTTATCAATTTATTTTAGGGTTTAGAATTTTAAATTTTAATTAGTTTTTAGAATTTACATCGGCCTGTTATTTATATGGTATTCTATTTGTTTATAACTTTTGTATATGTATTTTAGTTGGCTGTTCACCGCTCGGAGTCCTTCGGGAAGAGGGTGGTATATAAATCAAATCAAATCAAATAAATTAATTAATTTGCCTTTTTCCACTAAACTGTCTGATTCATAGTCTTCTCCCTATCTAGTTCTCTTCTGTCTAAAAGATGTAACATTCTTCTCCAGATAAGATGATGTAGTGCAAATTTAATAGAAATTAATAGGAAGACCCCGCTCTGCGTGTTGGCTTGGGACCCCAATGGGAGTGTATCATACCTCCAGGTTGTTGACGAATTAAGAGAAAGCTCCACCTCTCCCCCAGTGCATTCTGCTCCCTTCCTCCACATCTTTTTAATTGTAATCTTTATGGTTATTAGAAATATTTGTTATTTATTATTTTACTGGTTTTTATTGATGTAGGCTGCCCAGAGTTGTCTCCGAGTGAGATGGATGGCAAAAGAATCTAGTAAATAAATAAAAATAAATAAAATAGTTTGTCTTAAAATGAAATATGAATTCTCCTTGTACTGCTTAATCTATACTCTCTCATTAATTATGACACATCAGTTTATGAAATCTTAGCAAGTTTATTATAGAGTATAAAAAACTTTCTAAGTAATAAACTGGAAGCTTGTAATAGTTTGATTTTTTTAATTAGTCAAAATGAAGCGGCTATTTAGTTTAACTTGATAAAGAAGCAGCAATGGTCATTTAATGCATTATTATCATTATTATTATTTTTTTCAATCATCAGGGAAATAAAGCAGTAGTAAGAATGACAGCTTAATTTAACTGAGTGAGTGTTCACTTGCCACACTTATCTTTTAGCAGGTGGCTAAAAATTTGGGCAAATCCTAGAATTTATGTTAATCTTTGTAAATCCTGAAATAGTAAAAAGATGGCTAATTACCCATTCAAAAGCACTTCGCAAGTGCTTTTGAAAACAACAAAACAGCAAGAGGATCAATAATAAAAATATCAAAATGTATGCTGTATCATTGAAGGTAAAATGTCAGTCAGCATACATCTATTAAAAATTATAGGGAGTTTCCTAGGTAACAATAATTAAAAATCTCAAACCATGTTAACAATGGGAAAACAGAGTTTTTTCAGATATTTATGTATTTTAGAAGTCATCAACATTCAGAATGATTTTGAGTAATTTGCATTTAAAATAGAACAATAAAAAATATCCAAAGGTCTGGAAGGACAGACAGGTTTTTAAAAACCTGTGGAACTTCATCATGGTGGGAGCTAAATAGATTTCTCAGGGAATCTTAATCCAGAGAAGACAGGCTCCCTGGGTCCTGATAGATGACATTCTTGTTTGAATGGACTCAAAAGTACACCGGCTCTGCATGATCTTACTGGATAGACAAAGATTGTGGCAGCCAGGTATTACCCTCATCTTATGCCAAGGAAGGACTTCATAGGACATTATCAATGCTTTGAATTGTCCCTGGAACTTCAGTGGAAATCAGTTCAGTTTGTGGAGCAGTGGAATGATATGGGCATACAAAGGAAGGCCCAACACTACTAATGCCCTTGCATTCTGAATTAATTGCAGTAGTCTTCAATGGCACCCCTATGTACAGCAAATTACAATTTTCTGACTATGAGAGGACTAGGCCATAATTGGCCATCTGGAGAACTTCTGATCCAAGAAAGGCTGAACAGATGAAACTGAACAAAAGCCTTAGCTGTGAATCCAAGTTGATCCTTAGATTGAGCACCAAAGGAGAATATCATATAATCAAAATACAATTGTGAAAAAGGTCCCAAGTTGTTTTAAAGAAACAAAGCAGTGTCTATACTGAGTTGTCCATCTTGAATACTAGTTCAATACATAAAAATTCATCAACTTCCAGGTTATTTGGAAGCTTTTTTATTAAAATAGTCCTATGAATTCAATTAAAAGAACACAGTGATAGCTGAACAATTGATATATGAATTTGATATTTTATATATGTATTTATATGCTATTCCTATGCAAATTCATTATGAGTTAAGTAAACCTTTATTACAGCATTTCAACATCATGTGCAATACATGCACACACATAAACATAAAATACATAAAATTTACTTAAAATTAGAAAACAAAACAAATCAAGAAAAACTACGAAGACCAGAGGAAAGCAATGATAGCAATGTTCTCTTTGAATAAATGATAGTCTACTTCTTTTCAAATGAAAAATTTAATAGGAACTGTGGAAAAATAAATACTTGCGTAATTATTAGATCAAAATATATTTACTGTCTCAAAATCATACAGATTAATAAGCTGAAACTAGGGTCGTTTGCTGAAGGATAACAAACCAAAGGACTACAATATGTTTAGTAACTATGTAGTCTAACAATACTTGAATTCCTTAGTAAACAGGAATTGAGCCTCAGGATTGTGGCTTTTGAAATTAGGGTGTGTTTAGACTTGGAGGCTGCCCAAATTTCTTTCACATCTCGAAGGAAAAGCACCATGCCAAACATATGTAATCAGCAAAAAAAGTGATTACATTTTGAAGAAAGATCATAAAACAAATGCTCCCATATGTTGCAGAGATCAAATAGAACCTCTGAGAACTTGCACTGCAACGTTTTAACTATATAGTGAAAAGAATGTTCTGATCTGACAATTAATGCAGTGTGTGAAAAATAACAGAAAAGGTCATGTAAGTTAATAAAGTATTTTAGAATAAGGAACAACTTTTTCTTATTCTAAAGTGTGCAAATGGGTATGGGAAGGGAAATTAGCTCAGGTTTTGTTTAAAATCTAATCAATTCAAGTAAGTAATTTATCATCTGCTGAATCAGAAATTGTGGGTCAAAGAAAAAAAAAGGAACCATTTACTTCTCACCACCCTAGCAGTCTTTATGAGGAAATTAATAAAATGGTTATCTAAATCAGTATCCTGTATTTATAGCATATATGGCACATCAGAGTTGTTGCTGAGTTTACTTTCTCAATAGATGGGTTAACTAGGTAGATATTTGAACCACGTGAAGCTGCTTTAAGTAAAAATGCATAATAAAATATTTAGTAGAAATTAAATGCACACCATCTAAAGTTTTCATCATTATAAATAACACATCTGGATAAGAGAAAATACTCAAAATAAAAATAGATTTTAAAAGATGGTACATAGACTATTAGGGTTGGAAAGGACCTTGAAGGTCTTCTAGTTCAACCCTCTGCTCAAGCCGTAGACCTTATACAATACTGGACAAATGGATGTCCAATCTCTTCTTGAAAACCTCCCGTTATGGAGCACCCACAACTTCTGGAGGTAAGCTGTTTCACTAATTAATTGTTTTTACTCTCAGGAAATTTCTCCATAATTCTAGATTGAATCTGTCTTTAATAAGATTCTACCTGTTACTTCTCGTCCTGCCCTCACGTTCTTTGGAGAATAGATCAACCCCATCTTCTCTGTGACATCCCCTCAAGTACTGGAAGACTACTAACATACTTCTCTTCATTAGACCTAGTTTCCTCAATCATTAATCATATGATTTAACTACTAGACCCATGATCATTGTTGTTGCTCTTCTCTGGGGTCTCAGCAACCTTTTTGTATTGTGGTGATCAGAAATGAATGTAGTATTCCAAGTGTGATTTCTCCAGTGCAGTATAAAGCAGTACTATCACTTCACATGATTTGAAACTATCCCTTTGTTGATGCAACCTAGGACTGCATTAGCTTTTCTGGCAGCTGCTGCACAGTGCTGGCTCATACTTAAATAGTGATCGACTAGAACACCT
Organism: Pareas carinatus; assembly: GCA_032468095.1. Taxonomy (NCBI): domain Eukaryota; kingdom Metazoa; phylum Chordata; class Lepidosauria; order Squamata; family Pareidae; genus Pareas; species Pareas carinatus. The sequence goes on from JANHFO010003947.1 coordinate 86,925, forward strand.
AGATGCCTCTCACAGTAACTACTGTTGAGCCAGGTAACACCTATTTTATACCTGTGTATTTGTTTTTTTATTGTCTACGTGTAGGACCTTACTTTTTTCACCACTGAATTGCATTTTCAGTGTTCACACCTGTCAAAAATCCTTCTGAATCATTTAGTCCACCTTCTAAATGTTAGCTTTTCCTCCCAGCTTTCTGTCTTCTGTAAACTTGATGAGTTCCTCTCCTACCCACACCCTTCTATATCATTTATGAAGATGTTGAAGAATATCTTCATAAATTATATAGAGCACAGAATATCCCATTGCATGTTTCGCTCCATGTATTTCCATTGAGGAGCACATGCTGAGTGCTGTTGGTCAGACAACTGCAAATCCATCTGATGGTGTACTGTTTATCAAGACATAGGCTGTGGTTTGTTTTGTCAAATGCCTTACTGAAGTCCAAGTATACTATGCCCACAGCATTTCCCTGATCCACTAATTAAAAAACAAAGTAGCAAAGATGTCTGACCTCACACAACAGATAAAATATGTTACAATGAATTTTTAAATAGTACAAGAAGTTAAAATAGAATTTAGCTATTTTGCAATGAAATCAGCAACTTGTTTTAAAAACTCACTAACAAATATATCAACATTTTATTTTGTATAAATATATTGTACCACGATGTTTTTTCAGTATACTACATCACATGTTATAGCACATATAGTTTCTAGAAAGACATTCAAAGGTCTATAAAACAGTGTGGCTCTCTTTTGAAAGCCTTGAAATAAGATTGGCACTTAATCTGTCCAAAATAATCTTGTATAGTCTTCGGACATACAGTCAGAATGGAAAAGAGTGCAGTAGACATTAAAATGGCTCATAGTTTAATGGGAGCAAGAAATATTAAAGGGAAGGAAAAATACAGTTTCTTCCATCTTTCTTTCTTTTGGCACAAGCCCAACAAATCTTGCCTTTTTGTAATTAATCCATCATGGTTTCTCCACCTCTTTATGACTGCACTGTTAGTAAATCTAATCCTAATGTATAATACTGAATTCAGGCCTGTCCAATTTGACAATTGGTAACATTCCTTCAATATTTGCATGGTATTTACATTTGATTGTCGCTGTGATATTGTTCTACCATAGCAATACAATACGTCATAATTGTGATTCTGTCATTTTTGGCAAACATTGTAAACTATAATTAGTGGATATACATTTTTGCTTTGTTACTCACATTCTCATAAAGGGCTTGAAGAGTCTCTAAGTCCACCACAGAGTTGTCCAAGTTCATAACAGCTATGAAAACGACAGACAAAAATAAAAAAGGATTACATTTCAAGAAAATACAAAGCACAACAAAGGCACTTTTTTAAAATGACTTTCTGGGCATGCAATTTAATGGATTAAACTAAATTAATACTTTAAGAAAATGTTCCATCTGACAGAAGACAGGAAAACTAATGGAAACTGGCATCACATTTTAATCCAGTCAAGTCATTCCCCCCCGCCGCCCCCACAATCATGTCTGGGATGCGCTTATTGTCACACATCAGTATAGGAAAACTCAAATGGCAACAATAAGCTACACACCAGAGTTTGATAGTCTGACTTTGAAAAGCACACAGTGTAGTCAAACAGCAAAGGAGATCTGTCTCTAGTTGAGTTCCAGTGTTTAACTGTTTAATCCATAGATCAACCTGACTGAATACCCAACTAGTATGTAACAGATATACGTTTGCAGTTAGTCATTACACAAACAGTTCCATAAGTATGACTTCAAAAGAGAAGTTTCATTTAGGATTAACCAGGAAGGGTATGTAACATATTTAATAATAGCAAAGACATAAGGATTTAGGCTGGTAAGATAGACTTTATTAAGAATGATTTCAAAAGTTCATCTTAGTGTTACTTAAAAAGGAATAAAGAAAACAAAATTTGTTTTTAATATATAGAAATCTCAAGCAAAGAAAGGAGATCAAATTTCTATGACTTCTGATAGGCAGGAAACATTCAGACTGAGAAGCAGGTATGCCAGTCTCTTAACCATGCAGCCTGGTTATATCATGCCAGAGAGAGTATCTAGGGAGGCAACTGCAAAAATATTGGTTCATCTTTATTAAAGAAAATCATTCTTCCTCTAGATATTGAAATGGGCTTCTGTTAAATTCACATACCATGTTTAGTTATAATTTACCAGGTCCGTAACTGTATTTTAACAGAACTATCATGGCAGGCTTTCTGTATACCCTATAGAATTTCAGATGATGTTATTAATAAAACTCTTTGTTCATTTAAAACAGGTTTATATCACCTTTTATATCAGAATATTAGGTCTGAGGTAGAATTTACACGTGCAAAATAGCTACTAAATAAAAATTTAAAGAGCTTAATTAAAGCTAACACAAGGCGCTATTGTATAACCATGTCCATGTGGGTTATATTCTTGAATTTCAATTTACCCTAAGTATTCTATCTTCAGAGGAGAAATATCAAATAAAATCTTTATTGTTGTTGTAGACCAGTGGTTTTCAACCTTTTCTTCACAATGGATCCCCTTTGAATACATTTTGTAACCCCGGAGCAGGGCCATGGACCCCTAAGGTTTAACTCAAGATTTAAATCATAACATATCTTCAAGCCTTTGCAGACCCCCTGTGATGACATCACAGCCCCCCCCAGGGGTCCATGGACCACAGGTTGAGAACCACTGTCATAGACCATTGTAAAAAGGGTAAGGAAAAGTATGATTTTTTTGACTATGAAAACCATTTGAACATAACACTGATGTTATGTACGGATAACACTATGTTATGTTTTCTGACTTCAATTAAGTGCCGTGTACCCAGCCCCCCAAAAGAGAGAAAATCAGTCATTTGATTACAATGCAATTGCTTTCATGTTTCTTCTTTCTTCCATTTAGCATTTTCTTCTGCTTTCTATTTAATCTATATACCTATAAGGCAAAACTTGACCTGGAGCAAAACTTAGCTAGAATTTCCTTTGACAATTCCTGACAAAAACTTAACAACAGATTACATTGCCCTCTATAAATCAGTATCTTTCACTGTTGCTAAATGATTTTGTGTATACACCTCAAGATTAGAGACAATATAATTCATGCTCATTTGTTTTTCATTGCTGTAAAGCATTTAGTGATAAAATCCAGTGTCTGGGACTCATCACATTTTCTCCCTACAGGTCTGAAATATAACTTTAGTTACAGTATAATAAAAGAATATATAAATAAGGAAATGTTGATCTTGATTGCATGAAGCAGAGTCCAGAGTATTCTTAGAGATTGGAGGGAAGAATTTAAAAAGATAAAAACAACATTCCTTCTTTTCAGGATATATTCTTTTTTTCCAGAATCTTCTGAAAAAATAATATTCTTTTTTCAAAATGCTTTATTGCGTTTTACTTCTTTCCTTTTCTCATTTACCTATTTTCACAAAACATTTTTGTTTACCAATAAGTTATCTTTTTATACATGTGTATAAAATATTTTAAAAGTATCACATACATTTTAACTGTTTCCCTTCTTGAAAGTAGTAGAAGTTAACTTTTCTTTTTAAAAAAGCTTTCCAAAATCAAACATCTAGTCCTTCAGCTAAATAAACTGCATTAAAATTTCAACAAATCAGATTGCCTTATTTGAATAGCAACATGGATCAATATCATAATGCACCACAGTAGAATTTCATGTAAGTAATTTTGCAGGTAACCAAAATAAATAATCTACCTAGAATATCTAAGTACAGTTTTAATTAAGTGAAGGCCCCCGTGTATCAAAAATAACAGGCAAAGTCGAAGAGATGATAGTAAAGATTTTATAAAGAATGAGATGAGGAAGGAGACCACAAAGAGAAAAATATACCTTATTATACAGGTGCATTGTCATTTCCTATTTTCAATAAAGAGAAATTGTCTATGGTTAACCACACACTTTATTATGAACAAAAGTTTGCAAGGTATTTAATTAGGGAATTGATTGAGTCTATCTTGTACAGATAATATTATCTACAAGGACTTAAACAACTGCAAGATTTCAGCAAAATTGCAAAGGGCAGGGGTAGTCAGCTTAAAAGGTATCAGATACTTAAGAGAACCCAAACATTTATTCATTTATTCAATTTTTATCTTGCCCTTATTACTTTATAAGTAATTCAAGGCAGTCAGCATACATAATACCCTTTCCTCCTATTTTTCCCACAACACCAGAGAGATGGGGTAGCCTGGGCTAAGAAAGAATGACTAACCGAAACAGCTTTTATGACTAAAAATAAATATGAACCAACAATGCATAGCAAAAATAAATAAATATGAGTCAAATATGAGTCAATGTGTGGCAGCAGCCGAAAAAGCCATCACAGTCCCAGGCTGCATTAATAGAGGGATAGAATCAAGATCACATGAAGTTCTAATACTGCTTTACAAAGCCTTAGTAAGACCACACTTAGAACACTGCATCCAGTTCTGTTCACCACAATATAAAAAAGATGTTGAGATTCTGGAAAGAAGAGCAATGAGAATGATTAGGAGACTGGAGATTAAAACATATGAAGAATGGTGACAGAAATTGGATATGTCTAGTCTAATGATAAGAAGGAATGGGGGAGACATGATAGCAGTGTTCCAATATCTGAGGGGCTTCTACAAAGATGAGGTGGTCAAACTATTTTCCAAAGCAGCAAAAAGCAAGATAAGAAACAATGGATAGAAACGAACCAAGGAGTGAAGCAATCTAGAACAAAGGAGAAATTTCCTAACAGGGAAAGCAATCAACCAATGGAACAGCTTGCCTTCAGAAGTAGTGGGTACTCCATTACTGGAGGCTGGACAATCAATTATCTGAAATGATATAAGGTCTCCTGCTCAAGCAGAGCTTTGGAGTAGTAGACTTCTAAGACCTTGATTCTATGTTCCATGTTTTAAAACTCACCGTCTCCTGGTTTCCAGGCCAGCACCATAACCAATATACCAAACTGGCTTTTAATTTATTATATAACTATTATATAATTAAATATATTATTATATTACACAATTAAATATATTATTATATTATTAATTGTTAATTAT
>JANHFO010003948.1:0-12281 GCA_032468095.1 Pareas carinatus
ACAAAAGGCCGCAGGGCCCTCAAAACGGCCCACACTGCCCTCAAAACGGCCTGTTCAGAGGCCATCGTGGCCTTCCCAAAATGACCCACATGGACCTCACAACCCCGTAGCAGAGCACAGGTATCAAAAGCTAGTATACTAAAAGTGTAAATCAGGAGGTGGAAGCGGTGTTCTCCAAATGTTGGACTACAAGACCTAGCATCCTTGACTATTGTCTATGCTAGATGAGATTGAATGGAATTAGTTTTATGTTAACTAGAAAGCAAAAACTTTCTCAATGCAACGTAAAGTTTATGTAGATGAATTTAGGAAACTGTTTTCTGTAGAAATCAGTGTCCTGATCCATCTGTTAAACTGTACCAGGAAGCAGCTTTCAAGAAGCCAATGAAGACTTCCCCCCCCCCAGCTCCTACTAAGTGAAATACTTTCAAAAGAAAACATAGGGTATCTACTATGGGATCTTCTTTACATAAATTATATGTTTTAATAGCAGTTAAATATTTTGTTTCTGAAACATCACTTTTTAACTAATTAATATCCATTATTCCTATTTATATATTATTCTCTATGTGCAAGAATGTGCTATTGTTTTGATAGACTTCCTTCACGTTTCACTATGTGATAAACCTATCCAATTTTAACTCGAATTACATCTTTTAAATATAGACTATCTATAGTATTTTTTGCAGATAAGCTACAATAAAATAACCTGTGAAACCTTTTTAAATGCACATTTAGAATCTGTACCACAACTTTAATTAGAGGAGGAATCAACTTCATATTCATTCTGCAATCTACCTGCCCACATAAAACAGCATCAATCCAATACTATTCAGTTTTGCTTACGGTTTACCCGTCACTTTTATTTACCTAAGCTAAAAACATCCTTGATGATGGAACGCTTTCTAGAATACTTTTAAAAAAAATAGAAAGGCAGGAAAGGAAAGGAGCAAACCCATACATTTAAAGCAAATTGCTTTGTGATTGGAGACGATACCACAGCCAAGCATTAAATGTGAACTCCCATTATCCATTATAAAACCAACCTTCTTTTCATCACCAAGCTTTTATTCTTGATCTCAAAATCAGAAAAAAACTTGCTCTTTGTATACTCACATCAATATTCACTTATGATTGCAGCCGCAATCTTTTCACAGACATGACTGCTGGAGCTTTTAAAAATCACACTGCATTTTGCTAAAGGTAGCATTCATCTTTTAAACATAATCAGTAGAATCTATGACTTGAAAGAAGATAATGATGACAACCACATTATTTTCTCTACTACTAGTGGGTGTCTACATTTGTCTGTTCACCAACTTAAGACAGTCTCCAACAGTTCAGGAATAGTAACCTAGAGAAATCAGGTAGGTTGGCATATTTTACTTGAACTAGTGAACTATTCTACTTAAGGAAATGAAAATGCACAATAAAATAATAATTAAAAGTAAAATATATGAACAACAAAACATACCGATTAAAAATTAATATATATATTTTACTATCTAGTTGTTACTGTTATGTCTTTCATACATTATTAAACCTCTCATCTGAAACTTAAAATTCAACAGTTCATAAGTTAGCATTACTACATGGAACAAATCAAAGATCTCCCTGGTGTTTTAACTGCCACAAAATGTGATCCAGCCACTCAAGCCAAGTTTTCTCTTTCCTCTTCATCAGCTCAGACACTGCTTTGAAGGAGACTGGCAAAATGGTTCCCCTTAGTTTTTATTGATATGTAATTTATTTTCTATTTCTGATCTACATCTTATATAGTTGCACCTTGAGCTGGTTTAAAAATGATTTAAACACAAGAATAAAAGCAATAAATTAATGTAAGAAATAATGAAGTAAAATGAAGGCAAAGAGCAGAGACAGGCAAAGTCATTTATTCAACTTTCACGAAGGGAAGAATTTGGGTTAAAATAATGGAATAGCTACAGTATACATACATAAAGATATAGGCCTTTAATAGACATTAAAATGTACAAAGATATGCCTTAGACTAGAGAGCAATAGTCAACAGTGCAAATACTAGTAGAAAGTGGCTCCACCAAGTCTAGGAATCATGGCACGCCCCTCTTTTGATCTCAGTGAGACCACATCTATAATAGCAAAGACAGCCCTTCAAGTACCCTGGTCCCAAATTATTTGGAGCCTTAGATATCAGAAGCAGAAGCTTGAATCTAACTCAAAAATTAATTTAAAATAATACAGTTGCTTTAGAAATGGTGTAATATGCATAGCCACAGGTTTCCCTGATCACTCTCAGACAAGTTCCTCTATATGGAACTTCAGCTGCAGCTTTTAGACTTAAGCTCAAGAATAGTTTCATATGCAGCTCATTATAGTATAGTGTACACTAACAGTAGAGCTAGGGTATTGCTATCAAGAAAAAGACATAGTTGGTATACCAAAATAAACTGGAATACACCATACTACAATTAGTATGGTATAGCAGTTAAAAGCACCAGGCTAGAAACTGGAAGACTGCCTTAGACACAAAGCCAACTGGGTGACCTTTGGGCCAGCTGCCTAGGAAGGAGCAATGACAAACCACTCCTTAAAATGTTGTCCAGAGAACTGCATAGACTTGTCTAGGACATTGCCAGGAGTTAAGACTGATTCAAAGTTGCCACTTCCATTTTATAACAAAGACACTCATGGTCATAGTTTATCTTTATATAATCTGCAATTATTACTTCAAATGCAACTCCAAACCCTATTAGAAAATCACCTACTCAGCGGCTTTCGATACCATCGACCATGGTATCATGCTGCACCAGTTGGAGGGGTTGGAAGTGGGGGGCACCGTGCTGCGGTGGTTCTCCTCCTACCTCTCCAATCGGATGCAGATGGTGTTGGCAGGGGGGCAGAGGTCGACCCCGTGGCACCTGTTATGTGGGGTGCCGCAAGGGTCGGTCCTCTCGCCCCTCCTGTTCAACATCTAAATGAAGCCACTGAGTGAGATCATCTGTGGCTTTGGGGTGAAGTTTTATCAGTTCGCTGATGATACTCAGCTGTATGTCTCCATCCCAGGCCACCCCAACGATACCATTGAAGTAATGATCCAGTGCCTTGAGGTCGTGCGGGTCTGGATGGGGAGGAACAGGCTCAGGATCAACCCTCCAAGACCAAGTGGCTGTGGCTTCTGGCATCCCGATATAGCCAGCTGACTCTATCACTGGCTATCAGGGGCAATACGTTGTCCCCGGTGGAAAGGGCTCGCAACTTGGGTGTCCTCCTGGATGTACGGCTGTCATTGGAAGACCATATGACAGCCGTGGCCAGGGGGGCCTTCTATCAAGTTCACTTGATGTGCCAGTTGCGTCCCTTTCTAGATCGGGACTCCCTACACACAGTCACTCAAGCACTTGTCATTTCCCGCCTGGATTACTGCAATGCTCTCTACATGGGACTCCCCTTGAACTGCACCCGGAGACTTCAGTTAGTTCAGAATGCAGCCGCATGAGGGATCATGGGGGCCAGGGGTCGTGTTCATGTGACGCCCCTCCTGCGCAAGCTGCACTGACTGCCTGTGGTCTTCCGGATGCGTTTCAAGATGTTGGTTACCATCTTCAAAGCGCTCCATGGCCTAGGACTGAGGCATCTGCAGGAATGCCTGTTACCAACCAATATCTCCCACTGACCAGTCCGCTCTCAAAGAGAGGGCCTCATTAGGGTGCCATCAGCCAGACAATGTCGGCTGGCGACCCCCAGGAGTAGAGCATTCTCTGTGGCAGCACCGACCTTGTGAAATGAACTCCCCTCTGGAGATTCGTACTATCTCTGATCTCCGGGTCTTTCGGCATGCTCTTAAGACTTATTCTTTCATTCAGGGCGGGCTGTCTTGATTTCCCACATGTCTTCTTGGGGTGGTTTTAATTTGGATCTTAATTGGGTTTTAATTATTTTAAATTTGGTTTTAACTTTTATCAGCCATTATGTAATTATTTTAATTTTGGTTTTAAAGTGTATTGGGTATATGTATTTTAAGGCTGTTCACCGCCCTGAGTCCTTCGGGAGTAGGGCGGTATATAAATCAAACAAACACACACACACACACACACACACACACACACACACACACACACACACACACACACACACAGATACATTACATACATGCTCACAAAGTTTCTGTTTTGTCGGGATTCAGCTCCAGTTAATGGGGTAACAATCTCTAAATCCCATCATCATATCAATATCATCCAATCCCCAAACATCGAATTACTAGGCCATTGAAGCTTCACATATGTGATCAAAAGCAAGGGTACAAAATAGTCATAGCCACAGCCTTCAGAGTAAAGCTAAAATTTATCCAGTATTACTTTCAAAGACCACCCATGCAAGTAAGAATAGAACCACTGAAGCACAAAATCATATACCAGGATTTTCATAATTTGTAGGATGTGCAAAATCATACCCTAGGATTTCAAGTCTACGTTGAATTCAGATTGAAAAGAATCACAACAATTGCACTCAGGCATCTTGCTCACCAAAATATTCATTTGTGTTTGGATGGTAGTTGGCATAAATCTCTAGAATCAAGAAGAGCTTCCTTTGGAAAGAATAAGCCACTAGAGATTTAAAACTGGTTCTATTCTATCACTGAAAGAAGTGTTCATAACCATTGATCCCCTACAACTCAAGTAAATAAGTGAAGATAGGAAGAGGTCAAGAAAACATGAAGTAGGCCAGACGCTACAGCATAAGCATTTTGTCCACATCCTCAGGCCTTAAAAACAAAAACGTTTATAGTTTATATTTCTGAAAACCTTGAGGTTTCTTAGAGTTGTGGATGACTCCTGTACTGTTTCTAACAGTTGACTCTAACTAGATATTTCAGTCTAGATCAATTTGATGTGAAATTTACATTTTTAAGCATTCCCTGGACTGTGTTTAGTCAATGATTCATATTAATGGACATACTAGTTAATTTGCCTGGAGTTCAGCAAGTGACATCAGGCAAGGGAAGAAAGCTTTAATCATTTTGAAACAGTGAAATACTTAAGTTCCACCCACATCTAAAGAATTTCTGTCTAATAGTGCTAACAATTCAGACTTCAACTTTGCATCATTTCCTGGGAACAGTCAGAAATAAATCTAGGTTACTCATGCTTTCCACCCTGAACATGAACAACACAGTGCAGAAAGGGCCATGGGATGCCACGCTTTAGACTATATGAACTGCTTTGGATTACCCAGTTGCAATTGAATACCTTTCTATATTTTAGAAGTGAAAATCAGATTGCTGCAAACTAACACAGAAGACCTTAGGAACCAGTCATTTTCAATGTCATCAGCTATAACATTGTGAGGCTTTCACTTCACAACAGCTGTTTTATAGCAGCGTTTTCAATAAAATAGAAAATGAGTTTACATTAAAAAAAACGCAGCCAAAATAAAATCAATTTTCGTAAAGGTCCATTCACTAGTCAACTGGAAGTAATTTTTACCCATCACAAATAATGGGTTTTTCAAGCCAGGCAACTTTTATTTTTTATTTTTGTTTAAATCTCCTTCAAAATATGTACTATAATGGCAACTCAACCAAATGAAACTAATAGTATAAAATATCCACTAGTACTATGGCATAACCATTAATAAAAGCTAAACAGAAAGAAGAAAGTGTGCTTTTCAAATGCTTGCAGGCTTGAATAAATCTGTAAGCAATCACAAAATCCACTAGTAGGAAAAAGTAGATGTCACATTTTCTCTATGTGTTTATGATAATGAATATTTCAAATTGAGATAATACAGTCAAGACACTATTACTAACAAATCATCATGGAGATTATAACAAAATATATTGGGAAAAGTCATCTTCATGCATCCAGAAAGCACTTTAGAATTATAAGTTTTTTCTATGTTTGAAAATACAAGCAATTTTCTTTTTGAATACAGGTAGTTTCTACTCAGTCAGAAAACTGCTAAACTGTCTAGAGAATATTAGTGCAGTGAATTGGCTGTGTATGCTTTCAAGCTACTATAATGCTTGTTTGCATGCCATTCAACCAGAAAGGCCGTGTGGGTCGAAAGATGATGTGAGAAAGGCTATTGTAATAGGCAGACAACAGGACTCTTCTTCCAACCCTAAGCCCAAGTAACCAAAGTTTGAATCTGGTAAGCACCAGCTCTGTGCAAAATAAAACATCCATCTACAACTTGGCAACACCTGAATGTAAGGAATTAAGATTCTATTGGTGAGATCTGGTTGAGCAGTGATGGGGAATAGTCTGTTGGAAGTTTGCCTAGCCAAGTTCCAGATCCTACAGCAACCATAATGATAAGGGAAGGGGGAGGAAAAGGGTCACCTATGATTATGTGTGAAATTTGCAGTGACAAGGAGTAATGCCTTGGAGGTGACCCAATGCAAGTCCCTAATCTTAATAATGGACTGGAAAGACATGCTGGAGTAGGTGTTGGTGTTCTAATTGCCTGGCTGTCGGACAGCAGCCCTCCCAAGACTGCTTAACATAATTTTGGAGATGGTGGTGGGGTTTCCAAGACTTGTTAGTCTTGGCTGATTTCAGTCTCCATGCTTTGGGAAGTGGTTTGTTGCATCTTGTAAATTTATTGCTTATTTGGTACCATGGACAGTCACAAGTAATTATAGCCCTAATTAAAAGTGGGCTCATGTAGGAGTTCATATTTACATTGGAGCAGATAAGATGTGATCTGGAAATAGATGACATTAACATTCTTTGCCATGGTCAGATCACTTTCTGGTCTGTAGATAATGGAAACCCTGGATCTCTGAAGAGTAGAGGACACAAAATAGTCCACTCAAGATCCAGTTTCAAGAAGGCATATGGGGGACTTTTCTAACATTTTGTCAAGCAATTTCATCTCGTGTCTGGTTAAATTCATAATTCAGAGGAGGCTAGATTGTGAGATGAGATTGTTATTACAAGGCATCTTCCTAATCAGAAGTAGATCCTTAGTTCCCTGAGGAGCTGAGGGAAATGAAGTGACTGAAAAAAAACCATCTAGAGCACAGTAATGGTGCTGCAAAACAGAAAGTGGCACAACTGATACCATTACAACACATTGTAGCAGTAAGAGCAATGAAGCATCAATTTTCCTCTTCACTTACAGCACGGGTGTCAGACAGGCAGCCCACAGAATGGATTCTAAATGATTGGAGGTCATATGACCCCTTTGATGAGGTCTATGGAGATCTTGTGACAAAAATGAGAGCTGTCCTTATTTAGGTTTAACTGCCTTCCCTCCCCTTTTGAGGCTGTAGTAATCTGATTTTCTAGATGAAAGTCTATTATAATGGATGGCCATATTCTCAAGCATTAACATTGAGTGAATTAAACTATATGCTAGTGCTGCTTTTCTACACTTTTGAGGCTGGGAGTCATTGTAGAAGGACAACAAAAGAACATATATTTAGTTGTTCAGTAAAACTATGTACACTTGCCTTTTCCATAGTCATACATAGCTAGGGAGAGCATGAAAGGTTAATGCTTCATAAAATGTAAAGAAAAAAATTATACATGAGATATGTTTCTATTCTGTTAGTACAAAGATGCTTTTAAGAAATGAATATTTATACCTATAGTTCTCTGTGTAATGGAACACTCAAGAAAATAATCACATTATAAACATGTCTTTTAAGTTATACTAAACAAAAAACTTTTTCTCCAAACAGGATGCCTTTGATACAGTGCCCAACAAGTCAGAGACACAGGAGGTAACATAAACACAACTTCTTCACAGATATGCAGGTTCCTGAAATTTCAAACAGAATTGTAATTCTTCAGCACCACAAGTTATGCTCATGGGATTGCAGAATAGAATGACCCCTTTTCTATTTGTCAAGACAGATTACCTCTTAGTGGAAGATACAAATAAGGAAATATCTTGGGCATAATTTTTTCTTTACATTTTCTGAAGCATTAACCTTAAACCCAACTGTGAGAATTGGGGGAAAGATGAAGATATGAAAAAAAATAGATGAAGGGATATTGACTTTGCAAATTGATAGATGATAAAGATGAGTTTTTTAACATACACTACATTAAGAGATGGCCATCATATGTAATCCAACAGCAATATTGGATAATAATTTGCTGTCTGTTAACATTTATTAACAACCTTTGGATCAGCAGCACTTTTCAGTTTCTGAAATACATGATATGCTAGAAAAACTGGTTAAATTCTTGAAACAAAAAAAACAAAAAAGCCCCTATTACTTTTGGTTATGGATAAATTAATTTGATATCAAGAAAATTAGCACTTTGCAGTAGTTTGATTATCTTTCTTGAAATATTACTTTCCTTTAACTGTTTTTAATTTATGCATAAATAATAACATGTCCATAATGATGAGGATGTATTTCACAGATGTCTCTGTATCTTAAAGTGTTTCCCCGAAAATAAGACACTGTCTTATATTAATTTTTGCACCCAAAGATGCCCTAGGTCTTATTTTCAGGGGATGTCTTATTTTTCCACCGAGGCTGCCCAGAAACGGAAGTCTGAGGCCTTATTATCAGGGAAGTCTTATTTTCGGGGGATGCCTTTTATTTCAGTGAGAGGCAAAACTATAAGTAGGTCTTATTTTCGGAGGATGTCTTACTTTCGGGGAAAAGGGGTATATATTGAAGGGTTTCTTTGGTGAAATGGCTATCATTGATGACAAAAGGAAGGAAACCTCCTCTTTAACAGACCACATCTATGCTCACTACCCAAGACTGATTGCTGGAATTGTGCATGGTATTTTCAGCTGCTTGGAAGCAAAGAGAAGTGCTACCAGTTTGTCACATAGAAGTCTCTCTTTCTCATTACCATCATAAGCCTCCAAAAGGTATGTCTCTCTGTGTGTATACTCTACTCCTACCCTACAAAAAATCTTTATAAGGGAAAAAATCATTTAGCTAAATGGCAACAATTAAAAGTATGAACACGAGAACATCCCCTGAAAAAAATTATATTGGTATTCAAAAATAAGATTTGTTCCTGCCTAAATAGCAGACTGCAGAATATTGACATTCATCAATCATGCCTTACCACAATATATGATTCTCAGCAAAGTGGAAGAAAGAGTCCTTAAGTTCATAAAAATATCCATACAATCATTAATAGAAATTTAATATGGAAAAATGCAGGTCAGTTTTTGCCAACTTGGGAATGCTTAGAGTTAAAGAATCTCCTTAAAGGTTTAGAAGGTTCCAATCTGTAGATCAATCTTCAAAACAAGATTTTCTGCTCAGGCTTGAAAAGTGCTTAATTTATTACCAGTTTAATCCTAAATCAGCAGTTTCATAGTATGCATATAAAATTAAATATTTTAGTCTAGACTTTTTACCAGGCATGTTTCAAAGGTATGTTTCTTCTCAATAAGATCATCCAGGAAACCAGTAATTGTAAGAGCCAAAAATTACTCAAACGTCCATGGAAAACAAAAGAAAAGAATCAAGAAAACAAAAAATGAAAGATTTAAAAACTGACAGATAAAATTCTTCAACCTTTATCTGATAATCTATCCCAATAATCTGCAAGTGCTTCTGGAAGGCAGAATCTAGTGACCTGGAAAAGTCTTTAGCGGTCATCTTTTAAATGCTTTTCAAATCTTTCATAATGGCCATATTTCTGTGGCATACTTATTCATAGGGTAGCTAACCAAAGTTTACTAAATGAACTTTGAGTTTTCATATTGAACTAAACCTAAAATAACCATGGGAGTTGGGTTCACACAATGTACAGAACCACAAACTAATTATCCATATACGTTTAGCCTATTGTATTGTAGGAAATCTGCCAACACATTCATTAAAGAGGCCAGATGCCTTCTCTAATATTTTTTACCCATATATTAATGGATCATTCCTCACAACCCTATGTTCAGATAGCAGTTTTATTTCTTTGTTTTGTAGAATTTGGCTAATAACTTGCTATCAAATGGAACACCAGAGTAGATGGATTTTGGTCTGATTGTCCAAAGTTAAGCACTATTTGATTGATGTAGCTTATAAACAACAGGCTATCTTTTTATCACTCTTCTGAAGGAGCAAAAAAAGAAGACAGGAATGGTTATCCTTTTTTAGTTATAACCATTCTGACTGAGATAACAAAGAAATGGTCAACAGACGACCTTGGTGTTAACAGTAAAAAAAAAGCCATTTTGTTTTAACTTCGCTTCAACAATTTGTAGGTGGAATGGAAAATTGTGAAAGCAACACTACCAAACTCATTTTCTTTTCAATTGGCTGCTTTCAAAAGGCCTTTTTCTTAGATAGCATCCAGCAATTGAGAACAGCCTCCTCCTAATAGATTTAGTACAAATGAGCAGATAATTAACAACACAGAAGGGCAAGGTAAGTGGCATAGTGTGGGGGATCAGTTGTTTATTAACGTTACTACTGAGTCAAAAGGAATTTGATTTAGAAGGCAGAAAGATGCATACTGTAATATATTCTGCTAAGTTTTTTTAAGGGCTATTCATAACATGAGGCAGACACTGATGTATCTAAATTATAGCACCTTCCCTGACCAATTAGGCAGAATAAATCAAGATCATTTAGACTAATGTCACTGCTGAACTCTAAAGAAAGGGAAAGCATATCATGTCCTGATCAATTTCTTGATATGTGTGTACACAAAATCCCCAGCCAAGGATAAATGTTATACAGCACTTTTGGACTGTGGCCCAGAGTTCCAGAACAACTAAGCAAGCAAAATGTCAAACCTTGTTCCTTGCAAGTTCGAGAAAGGAAGAGATAAAAGGAGACCAAGGCAAAAGAATCACAAAGTAAAAATGAAAAAGCAGCAAGAATCAAACCTCCGCCAGGTAATTCATGCTGACAAGCAAGAAGAGGCCAAAATCAGTACAAGCTATTCTCAGAGAACTGCCCTAACTACCCCTACGTTTATGGATATTATTTTAACTTCTCGCCATGCCTTTGTATAGCATTACTTGAGGGCATGATGAGAAATGAACAAGAAAGCATCAAGACTTCTAATGTTAATAGCAGAATTACTACTGGTGCTGCTCACTATCATCATCACATGAAACCATGGGCTCACCAGTGTGTAGTAAAACTAGAAAAGATGCTTTTCCTCAAATTTCTTCTAAAAGGTTCTTATCCTCCCTAAGAGCATTTGGAAGAGTTCGGGAGGCTATCTGGCCTGCCTGTGTACACTTATGAGCAGCCACAACTCTTGCCAAAATGTGAACCTCTTGCAATGACATTTATTCCAGTTTCATATCAATATAATTCAGAGCACAAATCTTGTTAAGCAGGGATGAAGAGGAACTGATGAGAGAATCTGGATCACTAGCAGTTTTTTCAAGCTGTGGAATAAAAACAGGTTCTTTAGAGTCAAGACTTCAGAACAACAGAGCACAAAAGATGGGCAGATGTCATTCTATGTTCAAAATAAGAAGCAATATAAAAATACAGGATTTTTTTGTACAATTATTAGGCAAAGTATTTGCCTTTTCTGGCTGAGACTGATGGCAATGGCTTTAATACAATTTGACAAATTGTGTAAGGCCACCAGGGACTACTTAAAATTAGTTTGTGAACTGCAGTCAGCCCAGGAGGCTACAAATTAGCCACCCCTGACATAGGCTACCTTGTTGATACAGCACTATGGGTTGATGCAGCTGTCTCAGCTACTACCAGTTTCATTTAAGAAGGCTTAAAGTAAATTAATAATACACTGTCTTTCTAAAGAAAAACTAACCCCTAATGCAGTTCTTTTGTATCTAGACTAGTAGAAATTCTGCGACACATCTAATGTGAAGCTTGTTCGTAAATTTGTTGAGTTTTGTTGACATCTGTGTAGAACAGGAACTAATAGCCAAGACGTCTCAGAAATACAACACATATGAGAATAGATGCACATTTACTACTAACAGAACAAGGTAATCCCACTGTGGTCTAGTACCCTGGACCAAACATTATAAGAAATTCATGCAAAAGACTTCTGGCAAAGGTTCGAACCCCCTGAAGAAATTAGTCGCAATGGTTCACTCACATACCTGCACTTTTGTATAGTTTAACAGCCTCCAGCAGTTAGATCCTAACAGAGTCCTGCGATCCAGTCAGCATTTATATAACCTCAGTGTCTCCCAAACCAGTTCTAAAATGAAAACTGGAGTTCAAGATGGCATGCTTGAAGCAGAGGTTGGCCATACAAAACAATATAGGATACTAGCTGACCCGGCCACGCGTTGCTGTGGCTCAGTTTGGGGCGGTTTGAAGTGCCTGGGGCGGAGATGCAATCTCTCCCCAAATCCAGGCACTCTCTCTCTCCTCT
>JANHFO010003948.1:25994-42037 GCA_032468095.1 Pareas carinatus
ATCTCATATATTAGTTTCACTTTTTAAGTTGCATTACTGAAATAAATGAACTTTTGCATGATATTCTAATTTTTCGAATTTCACCTGTATGTTTATAATTCGAAGGTGTTTCTGACACAAATAATGAAAGAGCAGAAAGTTGATTCTACTGCATGAAACTGAATTTATAAGCCATGTACAATATTGATGTACAATTAACCACTGTTTTCTATATCACACATTGGCCTTCTACGCTGCCAACTGAAATTTCAAGTACTTTATCCTATTTAAAATAAATCAGTCAACAAAGAAAGAAAGTTATATAAACATGCTATTTCCTGCTGCAAGAAATAAGTTCCTCCTACAGAATTATAATTCACCCTTATATATAACAAAATTATTTTTAAAATGTTCACACAGCAATAATTTCCTTTTTTCTAACTCCCCTAAATCAATTTTCTGCATGACCAACATAGGGATTTTATTGTAGAAATATAAAACTTTATTTTCCAATTCATGAGGTTTCTGAAAAGCATTAGCCCTGTTTTACATAAAGGGTTAAATTCACTTGGCAAACAGCTTAATATAAGCTTACTGCTTATAATTAATAATATAATCATTAATATAATCTAATGAATTCTACTTTACTCAATATTTCTTCTTGATCAACATTTGTCTGTTCTTATTAGTAAGCATAGTCTACCACCATGATCACCCCACAGGTAGATTCTCTGAGATAAAATACTAACCTACTTTTCAGTAAATATGGTAGCAGTTCACTATATTCTATTGTCACACAAATAGATCAAATGTTTACTGTTATTTTTTTTGTTAACAAGTGCTACATTCATACACATTTTAAACGCTTTTTATGGTAATGTGTATTTTATAGCAGAATATATATTTTATAGGAATTTTATAGCAGCATGAACATTTTATACACATGTTATTGTAAAATGTGGATTTTGTGGTCCATTTTAAAATAAAAAACAGCATAATAAAATTTGAGAAAGTGCATAATCAGCAAGAAAAGTATTCTGAATTACACATTAGTTTGGGAGATGTGAATCTATTCAGCTCACTTCCAAATGTTAGCTAAATGAAGTAAATATATTTCTAAATGTGAGGCCTTTCAAAACTCATGGATAGTTCATGTATTACTTTTTAACAGAAATTGTGGAAGGCTGTATTGTAGGCTTCTTCCAACTGTGTGTCACCTGCCCCTTTGACTTGAACTTCCTTCTCTTCTCTCTGGCCCCTTTATGTATGTAGCAATAACTTCAGAAGTCGTAAACAATCTATGTGAAGACCACATTGGCAATCTCAGAGTTATAATCATCCCATGGGCCACCTGTCCCTACATTACAGCAAGGAGGGGCAATCTGTAACCCTCTGGTGTTGCTAAATCTTGACTTCAAGCAGCCCCAATGCACTAGAACATTACCAATAGGGGACACTGGGAAATTGGTGATAACTGTAGGACCACTGGCTGCCTTATTTGACTTAAGATGAACTGCTATACGCTCTTTCTAAATTGTGATAGATTATTAAGTAAAGAAATAAATAGCATAAATAATGTAGCACTTATACTGTGTTATGGGGCATATTAAAACTATAACAAATGAAACTGAGCTATTATGCATGCATTTTATACCTTAGACACCAGATGAACTTTACTTTCATTTGGTAATTCAGACCTGTGCAATCAGGGTTTGGTCTTAATCTGCTGTAAAACACATGGCATTTCTCTGGGACTATTACCACTCTTGATTCTACATCTGCAGTTTCCTAAATCCAAATGGATTTTCCAGTTCCTTCTTTCTTAAAGAAGTCTCTTTCAAGATGGGTTATTTTCTTGGTAACAGAATGGAAAAGTGTTTTCCAAAGCCTTTTTTGAGGATGTAGAGTAGATCTTCTACTCTAGCCTACAATGTGCTTTCCCAAATACTAATTAAGCCAAATCCCGATTATCTTTTCAAGATCAATCAAGGCCAGTTAATGCTAGTTAGCTAGACCCTCTTCTCAAACACAACTGTTTGTTCTGTTGTGTTTGAGACAAAACAGGAAAATCTAAGAGATGCAATATAATTTTTCAAACCCAGCCAATGATTCCTGCATTCCTAAATATAGCACCTAAACTCTAGTGGGATTTTATGATGAAGAAAATAATAAAATTAGATACAAGAAATGATTTTCAAATCTGCAAAAGGTTACCATGAGGAGAGTAAACTGCCAAGACATCTACTGTCACAGGTTCCAGTTTCAAAACCAACGTACAAGTTATATATTAAGAAATGTCACTTCAAATTTTCATCAGATTTAAATCCTTGGGTCAAGTTGAGTTAAATATAAATCAGTGTTGGAATGATCATCAACTTTTTAAAACTACTGAAGACACGGTATAGTCAACCTCTCTCTTTTTAAAATCATGCCTTGTCCTTTCCAGCAATTTTGCTCTGGCTTTAGTATCTATTACAAACTACAAGTGGCATCATAATCAGTATTAAGCTTTTATATAAGATTTCACTGTATGATCCGGGGGACTGCAAGACTTTAAGTTCTTATAACACTATAGAAATTCCAACTTTTATTTGATTTCTCTTTCTATGATTTTACTCTTCTATTTTGAGACTACGACTGCTACTTATTCTGGAAAAAATGGAAATCATAAGAGCAGCTGTTATGAAAAGACACAGACTCTTATCTGCAGATGCACAATGAAAGATGCTTCCTCTAGGACATGCAGAAGCTCCTTTTGTAATGATATGTATCATTACAAAACGATAGAATGTGTCAGCTACGATCTCATTTTAATCTAAGGCCTAGCACAGTGGCTAACCTTTTAGACAAAGTACCCGGACGAGTCACGGCTCATGACATCATTGCCTGGGACCGCTACTCTCTTTTTGAGCATGCATATGGCCCTGTGATGTTATCACTCGGCACTGCTACTCCTTTCTGAGCATGCTCAGCTCTGGGGCGATGCTGGGCCGACTTGGCTCATGTGCCAGCAGAGGGCTCTGTGTGCCCACTGTGTCACGTGTGCCATGCGCTCGACATCACTGGACCAGCATGTCCATATTCTATTAATAAAATGTCTATCCCTCTTTTTTGTAATTTAAAATTATTTGATAGTAGAGAACAATCTTAACAATTCTTTCATGCCTTCAAGCAGTGCAGTATCTAAAAGGGAATGGGACACACATAACACCCATTATGAATTATCCATTATATCTTATGGCTACTCCTCTTTCTTCAGTTCCAAATTAACCTCTTTAGATGTAGACCTACAGTCTGAAAGGAACATACTTAAGACTCTATATTGTCACAAAGCTTAAAGCATTAATCTTTTATATAGCCTACTACTGTGTTTCCCCGAAAATACGACACTGTCATATTAATTTTTGCTCCCAAAGGAGCCCTAGGTGTTTACGGGGGATGTCTTACTTTTCGGAAAACACGGTAGATCATCCACCCCCACCCCCAAAAAGCACCTGGCTCCCACCTCCCTGTTATCCCCGGGCACTCCTTACCTCATGCAGAATAACTTCATTCAGGAGAGCAGCGAGACACACGGGGCTGGGCTGCTTCCAGGGCTCCAAATTCTCCACGCAAGCGCTCCCAAAGCGCTTTACAGCCAATTGAAAGTGCGGGAATTCGGAACCCTGGAGGTTTCAGCCAGACGATCTCTCTGCGGAAGTCAGGGCTACCTTATATTCTTCCGAGAGGCAAAAATGTGAAGAGGTCTTATTTTCGGAGAGTGTCTTATTTTCGGGGAAACACATTTTTAGTTTGGGATTGAAAGCTAAACAAAGTTGGATGGGAGATTACCAGGAAGTGGCAAGGTTGTAGGCTAGACTAGGATATGTTTTTTAAAAAAACAAAGAGAAAGACAGGGGCAAATTTCATCCATATAGTTGCCATGACAACTATATTATCATATACAGTTGTTATCAGAAATCAAATTCAAATTAAGGACATATTTATCTTACTGCATTCAAGAATTCAAAGAGGATTACATTGGGGTACCTGCTAAGTCTGGAACTAAAGTAAAATAAAAAATATCATCAATAAGTTGAATTAAATCTAGCAGCAAAACCTTGGTGAACCATGCCAGTTTTAACATTATATTTTGATGCATTTTTGATATTGTTATGGGTGTAGGGTTTCCTACTTTGGCAGGGGGTTGAACTAGAAGACCTCCCAGGTCCCTCTCAACTCTGTTATTCTGTTATTTATTATTTCTAGCCCTCAGAAATAGTTGCTTTACTAAGCACACCACAACCTGCCCCCAAAATACAAGTAATCCAGACTTAATGACCCTAATTGAAACCAAAATTACTATCACCAAATGATGCAGTTGTTAGTAAAGCATTGTGAGACTGTACCAATTAGTGGTGGCAGTTTCAGAAGTCCCAGTTGCAGTTACTAGGCAAAGATCATACCATCATTAGGTGAAGACCTTGTGTTTTTCCTGCCCTGCCACACTCACCTCTCCTTCAGCTTCCCCCACCTGTCTCCCTTCCGTCTCTGTCCCTTTGGGTACCCTGAATTCTACTTCACTCTACCTACCATTCTCCCTTCTTTCTCTTGCTTCTGACAAGGTGAGCCCAGATCCGCTGAGGGTGTCAAGTGAGCAGCAGGGGTAACTTAAGCCAGGGTGGCAGGGCTGCAGGGCAGTGTAGTGTGCAGGGCAGTGAAGAAGCAGAGAGCAGGGCAGCCAAAATGACAGAGATGGGAGTAGACAGGAGGGTGAGGCAAGGATCCCGTTGTCCTAAATGCAAGTGGGCTGCCAAGTATCTGAATGTTGATTGTGTAACCACAGAGGTACCACAATTTCAAGGATTGGTTCTAAATACCATTTATTCAGTGCAGTCATAACTCTGAATGGTCGTTAAACAAGGACTACAATACTCATATGATAGAAATTGGGCTTTCGGTGGGAGGTCAATTTTCTGCAGTTTAACTATGTTGGCTAATAAATGGTATTCTTGAAAAAATGCTGAGCAAGGTAGATATTGGTTACTCTACCTTGTTAATCAAGATTGAGTTTTTTCAAATACTTAACCCAAACTGATCATATTGGAACTTAGAAAAATTGCATGTTCTCCTTTCTTTTCTAAATTTAACCTACACAAGGACTGAGTTTCCAATTGTAGCACAACCATGCTTGACAATAACCATATTGCTCATCACTTCTACAATACTGCTTTTTTTTTCATCTCAAGTTCATCAATGAAGTAGCCTTAACATGACATTTGACGTACCAATGCAAAAGTAAGAGTCTTTCTAAAATCTGTTATCCTTTGCCACTCCTTATCCTGGAAGTAAAGTCAGTTGACTAGTAGTGGATATGATCAAGGGTGTGTTATGGAAGTACACAGTAATTATATGTCCATCACTTCCCATCACTTCCGCTTTTAAAATGAACTTTTCTTCAGGCTTCCCATAAACTACAGCAGAGTTCAGCAGATCTTTATTTCATCTGTTGAAAATTCTGGGCATGTTTATATTAATCCACTTTAACAGTATTCTGAAATACACCTCTTCCTTAACAAGCACGCAAGTAAAGGAATACATCTTTACCCTAATATACATTGCCATGTCCCGAAAATAATGATGCATGCTGGACTAGTCTTTTATTGCTTATTTGCTAGTTTGCCTATATCTATTTGTCACTTTCAATCATTTTCCTTCTTCCCTGTGGAATAAGAAAGTCGTTGCCCAGCAGCTAATCAGTTTCTCTATGGAGTTGTACTCTAGCTAGTTGCGCAATCAGGGCAGAGTCTGTCTACTTCTTCTTTGGGCTATTTCTGCCCTACTTCCCCTCCCCCCCAATGTTTCTTCTATTTTACCTTATATTAACTTGGAAGATATTTAACTGGGGTGTAGAAGGAGGGCAGACAGAGCAGCCTAGAGAAGTTGTGCCCTCTCAACTGATAGGTATATATTTTCCCCACTGCCTAGTGACCTAACTTCCAAGCTAAAGGGGGAAAAAACTGAAAGAAGGCACAATCTAAGCTAATAGAGAAAAACAGTGCCTATAAGGAATGGCATATTCACAAAATTGAATAGTGCCACTTTTCAGGGACATGTTATTGACAGCAGAGAGACTGGCAATAGGTGAAATTGTAAAATGTATGCTAAATTATTTTGTGCCACCACAAGTCCTTCACTTGATAGAGAACATTTTAATTCAGTAGAGGTACAGAAGTACAGAGTTTTACAAAAGAAGAAAAAGAAAAAATCAGGGAAAGTATGCAAGATTAGGATCTTGCCCTTCTATTAGTGTCAAGCTGTGGGATGTGCAATGCAAAACCAATATACAAATAAGGATATCACAATATAGACAGAACATGGCAAAAGAGCCTGGCTCCAGTTTGGCAAAGGAGTGAGAAAAGGTTGTATAACTTCTCCTTATCCATTCAACCTATTTGTTGAATATATATTAAAAGAAGCTAGATTGGAAAAAGATGTGTATGTGGTTTTAAATTTGGAAGAAGAAACATCAATAATCCACACTATGCCAAAGACTGCTGAAAATGCAAAGGATTACAAGCTCTAATAATTGAAGTCAAAGAGTATGGAGAGGGGGGAGAGATTAAAGGATACTAAATTAATAACAGATATAACGACCAGTCTTAAAACGACCAACCAGTCTTAGATAATTAAGATATGGAAGTGGTAGACAACTTATGCTTTTTATGATCAACCATCAACAGCAATCAAGAAGTACACCAAACTAGCAATTAGTAGAACAGTCATGAAGGCTTAGAGAAGTTATTCGTATGCCACAATGGGTCTATGTCTACAAAGGACAGCAGGCAAAGGACCCTCTAAGCAAAGGAAAGTTGGACTTTGAAGAAGCATGATAGAAAGAGAAATGACACTTTTGAATAGTAATATTGGTGAAGATTTCGGAGAATAGCATGAACAGTTAAGGCAACAAACAAATGGATCACTCTAAGCATAAAGGATCAAGTCAAATTATCATACTTTGGGAAACATTTTGTGACTATTTAGCTCCATGGATAACATACTACCCAGAGAGGTGGAAGGAAACAAGCAGCAAGATGATTGGATTCAGTTACTAGATGCACTGTTGGAAATCTTCAAGGACTAGGTAAAGGACAGATCATCATGAAGGAAATCTATTTATATGGTTACTAACTATAAGCAAGTTGAAATAGTTTTGGAATAGCTTACTGAAGATTGGCTTTAATAATGCAGACTTTTTCACAAAACACTACACACCTCTTCAGGCTTTACACTGAAATAATCCAGGTTCAACACTTCTTATCAGAGTCTCATGGGAGCAGTGTTTTGATGTATGAACCTATACGATGTACTTGCTTCCCAGTAATTTTTTTTTCCATTCAACTTGCCACTTTTTAACTGAATGTGGAAAGTTCATATTTTTTTAAAACACAGGTAGTTCTCGACTTACAACCCCAAAATTTCTGTTAAGTGAAACATTTTAAGTGAATTTTGCTCCATTGTATGAACTTTCTTGCTCCAGTTGTTAAGTGAATCACTGCAATCGCTAAGTTAGTAACACTGTTGTTAAGTGCATCTGATCTTCCCATTGACACTGCTTGTCAGGTTACAAAAGGGGAATCACATGACACAGGAACACTGCAACAGTCATAAATAAGAGTCAGTTGCCAAGTGTCCGAATTTTGATCGCATAACCATGAAGATGATGCAATGGTCATAAGTATGAGAAAATGTCATAAGTCACTTTTTTCAGTGCCCTTGTAACTTAAACAGTCCCTAAATGAACTGTTGTTAAGTCAAGGATTATCTTATATGTAAAACAGAAATATTGCTTCAGCCACTACACATCTCCACCAGCAGTCAACCTACATTTTATCTATAAGGCAAGAGCTACTGAAGAAAGCAAGCTCTAAGCACACGAAGACGGTAAAGTGTCTGAGTCTCTCCCAAATCATGCCTCTGGCAGCTGCACTAATGGTATCACTGCAGGACCATGATCAGCCAGAAATTTCTGCTCCAGTGAAGCTTATACAAAATGGGGAGACTTCTTGCACAAATATGAGCAAATGAAGATGACAAAAAGCTTCCAAAATGTTATTTGGTCTTCATCTATCTAGTGCCGCTCCAAATTTCATCCAAAACACTGAGGGAGAGATTATCTTTGAAAATTGCACTGAGATGAGCAAAAATCAAATCTGCATCTTTTATCAGGAAAGCAGATTGTATTAAAAGGCTGAACACATGTTTGGAACAAATAACAAGACAATTGTTTATTGTTGACCAACCATTCAGCCATATTAAAATATAGAATAAAGAACACAGAGTTAATGGGGCCATATATAATAACAAAAAAAACATTTTTAAAAATAAGAACAAGGAATCCAAACCGTACTTTTGCATTACCCCCACAATTTACCACCATCAGACCCACATATCCAGATGTCAAGTGAACTGTTTTATTCAAAGAGCTGTATGATACTTAATTTTTGATTTCTGACTGCACGTGAGTTAGGTTGTTTCAATATAAAGATATATAAATGTTCTGGGGGGAAAGATATGAAACACAAAAACACCCCCAGGTTGAATCACACTTTTCTCCATCCACAAGTAAATAAGGGCCAGTAAATAATTGACTAGACCAACTACATAGTCAGCTTAGTAAATTCCTCTTTAATTTAGGTTTGAAAATGGCCTTATTGGGAAGTATGTAAAAAGAAAAGCATTAAAAATAGAGATAGATTACAGGTGAGTTTCTACTGAGTTTTGTCTAAGACAGTTGGAGGTATCTCATTCAACAACGTAGTTTCTAAGAATCCCATTACCTCTACCCTAAAATACTATTGTAGAACATGGTGGAAGCAGCAGTATTGATCTTTTCTTTGTCACCATTCACTCTTCTTTTCCATATAGCTTAAATGAATCCAAGGCAAATGCATATAAAATAAGTGTGACAGCAATGCCTGAGAAGCAGAACAGGCTTTCTAGACTGTTGTTCCCATCGCCTTCAATCTGCCCCTTCAAATTTTATTCCAGGAAGTTCTTAATGAACACCCCTCCTTTATCTTTTCTAACCAAATGTGTGATAACTGAAGCTACACAAAGCCTTTAGTTCTTAATATCTTGCCATGTAGGCATATGTGATGAAGAACATGCAGAATCCTAGAAGAGGCAGGGAACAGAATGCTAGCCTTGTAAAGGGAGTTTCTTCCTCTGCCCCCCCCTCCTTTCTCTTTTGGATTTAGGCCGATTCATTTTTCAGGCACTTATAAAATTAACACAAGGAAAATGACTGATCGTTATATAACTTTAACTGGAAAGTGAAATGCATTATCCAAAGAACGGGATCTTTTCCCAAGATATTTCCCATATTTACAAGTGATTAGCCTCACCAGATTCAAGTGAAGTCTCATGTTGATGGTATACCTCACAGTTACATTTAGTATGTATGACAGAATCTTTCTCCTGCAACTGGGTCACTTATGCAAGGAGGCAATGGCTTCCCTCAAGATCGCTTCACTACCTTGCAGAGCTTGTGAATGACACCACATGATAGTGGAAATGAAGCAGAGCCGGGATGTGAAAATGAAGAAGGATGAAGCTGTAGCAGCATACCAAGTGCTCCCCAAAGAAAGCAAAACAGAAGACATTCATTCCAGACACCTTCCATTCTGCCAATGGATTACATTAGACCACCTCAGTGAATTAATACCCTTGAATGAATATGGAGATAAAGAGATAAAGAAGTAAGGGGTGTGTGTATGTGTGTGTGTGAGTGAGTGAGTGAGTGCTCTCTCTCAGACTCTTTACATCCATTTTCTCTCTTATTCATTTAGTTACATATACTTAGATCTAGATGGACCTAGATGTTTCTTGTTTAAATGCTCCTACTTTCTTTCCCATTATTCTTCACTTCACTCTTACAAATTATTAACTCAAAATCCAGCTTTGCCAGCAAAGGACCTCACTGACTCTATTTTCCATTCTCTCTCTCTCTCTCTCTCTCTCTCACACACACACACACACACACACACAGAGAGAGAGAGAGAGAGAGAGAGAGAGAGAGAGAGACACAAAGTCAAACATCAAGGCTATTACACCTGCTTTGAACCATGAGGTGTTTACTTCTTAGGGGGTTGAGTTCTTTATCTAATTAGACAATCTTAGGTTTACCTCATCAGCCCAAGATAATTAATTAGAAGCAGTCTAATTATTAGAAGATTCTTCAATAACAGCTGTGTTGCAGTACAGACATCAGCCAATCCATAGAGACATTTTATGCTTGGCCATCAATTGTCTATTTGCACTTAGGAAAACTGGCTTCATGGAAACTGTTCTCAAAGAACAAATACTGTAGTATAAAATAAAATGGGACCTGAGGAAGAAGGGAAGGTAAGGGAATTAATTTTATTTGTACTTTGCCTTCCCAAACAGAGAGTGATATACAATCATGTTAATGGGCCAAATCTAGAGAGCAAAGGATGTTCACTCCCTAACATGACACAAATAATCAGGCATCAATAGAAAATACAGTGTGACTTTCTGTTGAGGACCATTCTGTAATAGGCAAGGGGTTTTTTTCCCCTGCCAAGGGATCTCACAATCCACAAAGTCCACATCTCGGCAGCTAGATATAGAGGGGATAGAGGTCAGGAAATAAAAGCAGCTTCTCCACCATTACCTTTAGAAGACACCCAGACACCACACACACACACCCCTTGTGTTTAGCAAGGCCACCTGGGCAATACATGTGCCATACATGAGCTTTACTTACATTCAAACAAAACACTGCAGAAATGGGGGGGGGGAGTGAGCATCTGGAATGTCAGGAAACTCTGCCTATGAATCTATAAGCTTATATCTCATTTATCATTGCCAAGCCCACATTGCAAAACGTGTAAATGACAAAATAGATCATTCATAGATCACCAACATCATAGATCACCAACATCACCATATTTCTTTAACATGTCACCAGGATTCAATATCTTCACAACAGGGAGGCACAAAGCAGGGTGGAATTGCTTTTCTTGTCACCAACAGATTATGACCTCCAATAAAAGAATAGCACCATAAACAGAGATACACTTGTAGCCAAAGTGGTATTCCCAACAAGAGAGAAGGGATTCTGAAGAAGGGGAGAAAGTGTTATACTGCCACTCATTAAATGCCCCCCCCCCATTAAGTAAAAACAGTATATATATTTCTCTCTGATTGGCTGTTACAGACCTTTAGATTAGAACAATGAGAGAAGAAACACAAAGGACGGGTCATAAAAGAAAGCTGGATTCCTGCAAATTATGCCAGGTCTCCTGGTGCATTATGGTTCTCTCAGGTGGTCGTGGGGCAGATTATAACAGATGCCCCTCACATACACTTCCAGACTGCAACACTCTCATCATCCTGGCAGAATGGCAGACTTCAAATGAAAGAGTTTTGCCCTGAAGCCAAGATCAGCAGCTGCACATTTCTGCTCCTCCAGAATCTGACCCCATTAAGAGGAAAAGGGAGAAAGAAATAAGGGGGAGATGGCAAAGGAGTCAGACAGCCTTGTATCTCTGGAGGGACCCGAATAATAAGAATAATAAAGGGGGGGATTTTCTTCCAGCGCCACCCAGCTTCTTTTACCGTCATCGCTTTGAGCTGAGAGGTAGGAGGAGAGACCAGAAAACTGGGCTAAAACAATCTTCTCCTCCTGGGCAAGAGGCTGCAGTTCCGTCCCTTCCCCGCCTCCGCCGAGGGGGTGTGTCTTTTCTTCCCCTCAGGTGTAGTGGTGGCTCCTACCGTGCTAGTCCCGGCGGCTGCCTCAGGCTCCGCTGAGCTGCACCTTCACCCTCCCTTCCAGTTTTTAGCGCCTTTCTTTCATCAACCGGCGATTGTCACCATCGTCCCCGCGCATGCAAACCGCAACGCTTGGGACAGCCCGGGGTTTAACGTCAATCATCCCCAGGTAGCCAAAATGCTGGGGACCGCCCTGCTTTTCCAGAAAAAAACTGGCCCCTCCGGGCTTAGATGTGTCGGAACGCCGAGCCCTTCCCTCGCCTGCTTGTGGTCCCTTCTTCCCCACCATGCCCGTCCTAATCCACCAAACCTAAGCGGTGGGTGGGGGGGGCGCCAGAGCAATCCCCGCAACGCCCTCAATCGCGCACCTCTCGAGGCTCCCTCGACTCCTCTTCGGTTTAGGCGTGTTCCCTGGGCAAAGAATCCACCCGCTCCCCGCCGCCACGTGTGAGTGTGCCACCCCCATTTTCGGTCATCGGAATGGGGAGCTCCCCACTGCCACTCGACCCACACGTCCCCTCCAGCCGAGCCATCCGGGACCCACCGTGTCCGCCTCGCAAGGAAGCCGGGGACCTGTAGATCGCGATAGGCACTGCAGGGTGCTTGCTGTTGCTGCCATGGAAATGGTGGATATGCGGCGCCCCCAAACTGGAGGCGCCCCAAGCCACCCCGAGAAAGCCACTGAGAGTCAACGGGAGTATCCAGAGCACGGCCAGCTGGCCCCGGGACTGGACTGGCTCGGACAGCACGAGCTGCCTCATCCGCTGGGGCATGGCGGGGCGGGGGTACCCCCACCCCACCCCGTCAGGAGCGAGGCAAACTTTGGGCGAGGAAAGCGCAGACGGGCGGCTCACCGCACTAAGCGGTTCGTCATTGTGGGCGCTTCTGCCGGGCGCCGATCCCTCGCCCCGGGTCCCTTCTTGCCCCAAAGAGGCCCGAACATAGTCCAGGGCAGCCGAGAAGCGCCAAATTCCCGTGGAGAAAACGCGGCGGGACGGCCCCAGGAGTGCTTCTCCGCGCGGCTACCTCCACCGCCAAGCAGCGCTCAGGGACTCTCCTCCATAATCCACAAAGCGGGTGCTCCTCCCGCCAGGAACGGCCAGCCAAGGTGGGAACGGGGCGCCCAATTCCCAAAGAAAAGCAGCCGTCGTAGGGGGGGATCCATCCAGCGGAGCAGGCGACAAGCGCTTCTTCGAGGCGCGCCGAGAACGCGCGCAGCTCCCCGGGCGAGCCTCCTCTCTCCTTTGCTCTCCGCCTATTGCCAGCGCAACGAGGGCGAAGAGGAAGACGGCGACGGCGACAGCGAGGACAGCGGTGGGCAGGAGGCGGCGAGCGGAGCTTTGCAGGGAGAATCCATTGCACGCGTCTGAGCGGAGCCACCGCGGCGAGGGGGGCGGGCGAGAGGGAGCGAGGAGCAAGCCATGCTAGCTGGCAGCCAAGGCGAAGCGAGCGCTATGCAAATCTGCAGTCTCCCAACAGCAAATCACCGGCGCCCCTATGCAATGCAGCGGACCAGCCTATGGGGGAGTAAGCAAGCGGGCGCTGGCCCCGGCTCCCTTCCTTGCCTCGGCGGCGGCGGCGGCGCGCTAACTGGCGTGGGCCATGTGGCAGGCAGGCTGCGTACCGCTCACAATAGCCTACGGGCGGCTCTGCAGCTTCCTTGCTTGGGGAGAATTTCCGGGTGGGATGGGGAACTGAAGACTCCGATAGTTTCAGATAACGTTTTCGTTCCACGCCCTCCCCCAGAGATTATTTCTGTCCGTATTTCAGGGTCTATCTGCGGGTGACGTTAAGCGAGGGATGCCTCTCCGCCTCTTCTTTTCTTTAAGGGAAAGCCGCCTATTGGAGCGGAGCGGAGATGCTTCAAAGAGGAAGCGCAATCATGCCTCCTCTTCCTCTGCCCTTTCACAAGAGACGCCTTCCCAAACCACACAAGCCCTGCCACCTCTGGGAAGAAGCAAGAAAGCCAGCATCCGAGATAAGATCTCTGCCAGCCCCGCCTCTGCTCCCTTTCTGACTACCCCCCCTGTTCGTCTCCACTGAGTTTACACCCATTCCATGAGGGGGGGGCGGCGGGGGGGCACGACCCTACAGGTTCCCCCTCCACACGAGACGCCTTTTTCTGCTTTCCTGTCCTGTCTCACTGGGTGAGAGGGAATGTGCCATCTGATAAGAGTACTGCAGAAGGATTAGGCAGGTGAACTACCCAGTTCCTTCCAAAGAGAACAAAAGAGGAGGTGAGCCTGTGAAACTGGCAGCACCTTCCTCCTCTCAGGTGAGCAGGTGAAAACATGACTGGGCTGCTCATGACCAAGCCATGTGCTGGGCCGTCCATTGTGGGAGAAAGATGATACAGGTGGGCTCTTTCCCTCTGTCCCCCCCACTCCCAACTGCAACTTCATTCCCTTCTTCTGCATTATCTAAGGAGGCTGAAATACAGCCCTGGGTAGGAATGGCTGCTTCCCCTTCCTAAATTTGTATTTCTCCACTCTTCCTGAGCCAGAAGAAATAAAAATTTGACAATCAATGGTTATCTTTATCTCATTTTGAGATGTGCATTGGGAAGACTTGGACTCAATCATCTTTTTCCATTATATGGTACAATCGTCTACTTTGGAAAGCTTGGTGGTCAGTACATCCTAGCTGGATGAGATAGATGTTTAATTCCAAACTAAATTCTAGAAGACCCAACAGACCCAAGAGATTGTCACTGAAACTTATAAGCAAACTACCAAGCAACAATGCTCCAAATTTGTTGCTGATTTTTGGCAGGAAATATACATACAAAATAAAACAAAGTTTATGCCTTAGATATTTAACATGCCTAGACAACTGAGGAAGTTTCCCCAGAAAAGATAACAAAATCTGACCTATCACCTCTACTTATTTTTTCATAGTCCTTCCCTTTGTGCTCCTTGGCTCCCAAAAATTGTTTCTCTTTTTAATAAGATGTCCCAGCTACTGAAAGATTTTACACTCGTAGGGTAGAAGATATAACTAAATTCCTGCTAACACATCACTCAGTGGAAGTGTACTGGGGAAAAGAAGGATCACCTTGGGAATGGAGGAGTTGTACAAAATGTGCTCAGTCAATAAATTGTGGCTCTTTGTGAAATGGCAAAATGAAAGTAAACCTAGCACTCCTTTCTCTAATTTTAATTTCATTAAAAAAACCTTTAGGAGATTATGTTGATTTAAAGAGTGAGAAGCCCCAAAGGAACTCCTGAGCATCCAAACCTGAGAATAGACTTGGATCTTCTCAATACACCCAACTAGATCACATTGGCCTTTTGAACAATTCCATCACAGCCAAAAGAGGTAAGGAAAGTTCTGCAGGATTGGATCCCTGGGCCCATGTAGTCTAGCAGTCTGTTCTCACAGTGAGGCGCTTACCAGTTGCAGAAAGAAGCCTGCTAACCTCCCAGCTGATGGCCTTCAGAGGCAGCTACACTATCATCAAGGCTAACAACCATTGATCTCCATGATTTTTACCAGTTACCAAGATGTGGTAACCACCATCAATCTGATGATAGTGAATTCCAAAGCTGAATTATGTGCAGTATAAAAAATACTTTGATTTTTTTCTGTCTTGATTCTTCCTGGATTCAGGTTTATTGGGTGATCCCTGGTTCTAATATTTAAGAAATGGGGAAATAGCTTTCCTTTGTGGAATCTATTCCATACCAAGGATAATTTTATACTCCTGTGAAGTTCCCTATCCTTCTAGACTAAAAAGCCCCAAATGTTACAAACTTTCTTCAAAGGGAAGTTGCTCTTGCCCCTTGGTCATCTTAGTTGACCTCCTCTGGAACTCTTTTAGCTCTACCATATCCTTTTTGAGGTGCAGCAACCAGAGCTGCACACAATATTCCAATTGCAGTTGCACCATTGGTTTATATAATATCCTAGATCAGTGGTGGCGAACCTATGGCACAGGTGCCAGAGGCAGCACTCAAGAGCCCCTCTCTCTGTGGACACATGCGCCATTGCTCTAGTACAGATTTTTTTTAATTAAAAAGCCAGAGAGATGCGGGGCACCCCTCCGCTTCTCTACATGTGCCTGAGAACATTTCTGACATCACTCATCCCTCTGCCCAGCAGCTCAATGGGAGCACTTCCTATCTCCCCTGTCTGGGGTAAGGTGGGTGGCTCAATTGCGATGCAGAGTCTGTGGTGAAGATGAGAAAGAAGAGGAGCTAGGTTGGAGGTGATCATAGGTCATAGCGGGCCACAGAAGCTGGAGTAGGCTGCCGAAAGGGCTACGGTGAGTTCATGAATGGGGGGGGGTC
>JANHFO010003949.1:0-10372 GCA_032468095.1 Pareas carinatus
GAGGTGGCCAGACAGGAGCAGAGTTAAAGACTACTATTTACTGGATTACTGGAGCTGCTGTAGAGAGACCACTAATATGCTGGTCGACATTGGACTTTGTGTGGGTGGGAAGGTAAGGAGATGTAACAAGGTGTAACATGACTAAAAAGAAGGAGAAGAGGCTGAGAGATGAATAGTTTATGGGCAGTGGTGTTAAGAAACGCTTGGAGAAGTCAATATGCTCAAGAAGAGGTCCAAGCGGTGCGCAAAAGATGCCACCAACATATCTGCTGCCACTCTGCTTTCAGAATGATTGTGGCTGGGCTGCAAGTAAGGGGTGGCTTGGGTGGAGGAGCAATGGTTGTAGGTGAGTGACTGAACTGATACTGAGAACATCAAGAATGGGACTTCAAACTATTGTTCCTACTAATTGACATGTCTGTTGTGTCTAATCAGGACTATAGTAAAGCAGTTGTGGACTCTCATGAGTTGAGAAGATGAGGAAGAAGATGTCCTCAGAATGGGCAGCAAAGAAGATATACCAAGAGGAGCAGGCCATCATAGAAGACTTAAAATTTGATGCTAGGAAGCTCTTAGAACTGTTACTCATGCACTCATCATGTCACATGTAGACAATTGCTTGCAGTGTTTTTTACACGGGGTAGCTTTGAAGACAACTTTGAAATTGAAACTGATTCAATATATACGGTCCAGCTGCTAATAAGGAGAAATAGGCTTATCAGAATAACACTGGTCCTTTGATTGACACAATGGTTATTAATAGGATTTGGATCCAAGCATGACTTAGCCTCGTGTACTTTCAGATTTTTTTTATTCTGCCAACCTAGAAGTTCAAAAGCATATAAAAATGCAAGTAGAAAAATAGGGACCACTTTGGTGGGAAGGTAACAGCGCTCCATGTGCCTTAAGCATTTAATCATGCCCTCCACATGACCAAGGGGACATCTTTGGACAGTGCTGGCTCTTCAGCTTAGAAATGGAGATGAGCACAACCCCTAGATTCGGACTGACTACCATGCATGTGCAGAGGGGGGACATTTGCCTTTTTTTTAACTTTCAGGGTGCTGGTCACCATCCTATGTAATGGGGAAGGGGATATTTGACAAAGACATAATTTTATTTGAATTTTAAAAATCTAACCCTGCTTGGTTAGCATCAATGCTAGCTCTGTCTTTTACTTACATAAATAGCTCATGTATTCCTAGGAATCACTTAATTTCACCATTCTTGTATATTAAATGAGAGCAATCTAACCTTGAGAATTACTGCTCTATCAGTCTCTTATGTGTAATCAGTACATTATATACCATACTTTTATATTATAAACATTTGGATTGAATGTTTCCTGAGAACATCTGGGCCCCAGAATAGGCAGAATTTATATATGACAATTTAGCATGGACCAAGATATTATATTCCATCACCTAGTCAATAAATATTACAGTTTCCCAACAGACACCATTTATGCTGCTTTCAAAAGGTGGTCTTTGACTTTATACCATGTGAAAGACTATGGAGAAAATTATCCCCAACAAACATTGTTTATTGCTTTCTAAAATTGATATAACTGTATTACATTACCATGCAAGTTAAGGGAAATTGTAAAGGAGTCTTAACTGAGCCTATTCCCATTTTAAAGAGTTGTAAAACAGGTTTGTATTTTTGCTTTATGATGTTTAATAATAATGATATTGTTGTCATTATTGCTAAATCAGAATTTCAGTCTCCATCTCATTCACATTCTTCTCTATGCTGATGATGCAGTTACAGTAGTTCTTTAATCCTGGTGGACTTAGACTACATAGATAACTTGAAGCATTAGTTCTTTATTGCCATAGGAACTATTTTGAGATTAATTACTTCAAAACAAAAGTTCTAATATTTTCCAGAAATCTCCACAATTAGCTAGAAAATCAGTGAAAGACATATTGAGCAGGCTACAATTTTAGATATTCACTTTCAATCGTCTACCTATGGACTAGCAAGCATAGTAGCGCCTTATAAAGTCCCCAAACATCCATTGCAATTATTAAAATTGCATGTCAACATGTCAACAACTATATATAAGCAGCTATTTAATTATTTAATGCTGTTTTGGGGGGTTTGATGATACATGTGGCATGCAGACATGTATCTATAAGAAAACTTCCAACCTAGAAGTTATTCAGGTCTTAATTCTTAAAGGGTTCCTTTTATTTATTTTATTTTCAAATTTATATACTGCCCTTCTCCTGAAGGATCCAGGGCAGTGAACAGCCAAGTAAAAACATATAATACAATAATTTTTAAAAGAATTAAAATAATTTTACTGAATGCTGTTGCTAAAAATTTAAAAACTGTAAAATTTAAAATTCAAACTACCCTCCTCCCACTATAGAACCAAAATATAAATTTAAAATACCCTGGGGAATCAGGACAGCCGGCCTGGATAAAAAGATGTGTCTTGAGGACGTGCCAAAAGGCCCGGAGATTGGCGATCGTACAAATTTCTGGGGGGGAGCTCGTTCCACAGGGTGGCTGCTGCCACAGAGAAGGCTCTACCC
Organism: Pareas carinatus; assembly: GCA_032468095.1. Lineage (NCBI taxonomy): Eukaryota > Metazoa > Chordata > Lepidosauria > Squamata > Pareidae > Pareas > Pareas carinatus. The sequence goes on from JANHFO010003949.1 coordinate 2,544, forward strand.
CTGGGGGTCTCCAGCCAGCATTGTCTGGCTGACGGCATCTTGATGAGACCCACTCTGTGGGAGCAAACTGGACTGTGGGAGATACTTGTCGACAGCAGGCGATCCTGTAGATACCTAGGCCCAATGCCATAGAGCGCTTTAAAGATAGTCACTAACACCTTGACACATACCCGGAAGGCCACAGGTAGCCAGTGCAGCTCGCGCAGGAGGGGGATCACATGGGAACATCCCCTGACCTCCATGATCCCCCGCACGGCCGCATTCTGAACTAACTGCAGTCTCCAGATGCGGTTCAGGGGGAGCCCCATGTAGAGAGCATTGCAATAGTCCAGATGGGAGACAACGAGTGCCTAAGTGACTGTGCGTAAGGCGTCCTAATCTAGAAAGGGGAGCAATTGGCAAATCAGGCGCATCTGATAAAAAGCCCCCCAGTCCACAGCCGCCATATAATCTTCTAACGACAGCCATGAATCCAGGAGGACACCCAAGTTGCGGACCCTTTCCATGGGAGCCAAAACCTCGCCCCCGATAGCCAGAGATTGAGTCAGCTGGCTAAATTGGGCTGCCGGAAGCCACAGCCACTCGGTCTTGGAGGGGTTGAGCCTGAACCTGTTTCTCCCCATCCAGGCCCGTATGGCTTCAAGACACTGGGATATCACTTCCACGGCATCGTTGGAGTGGTCTGGGGTGGAGATATACAGCTGGGTATCATCAGCGTACTGATAATACTCCACTCCAAAGCCATGGATGATCTCGCCCAGGGGCTTCATGTAGATGTTGACCAGGAGGGGCGAGAAGACCGACCCCTGAGGCACTCTGCAAAGCAGGTGCCTCGGGGTCTACCTCTGTCCTTCTGCCAACACCATCTGTGACCAATCGGAGAGGAAGGAGGAGAACGACCATAAAACGGTGCCTTCCACTCCCATCCCCCCCAACCTGCGCAGTAAGATACCATGGTCGATAGTATCGAAAGCCACTGAGAGGTCTAATAGGACCAGGATAGAGGAATATCCCCTATCCCAGACCCTCCAGAAATCATCCACCAAAGCGTTTCCATACTGTACCCAGATCTGAAGCTGGACTGGAGTGGGTCTAGATAGACAATTTCCTTCAGGTGCAGCGGAAGCTGATAGGCCACCACACTCTCAACAACCATCGCCAAAAAGGGAAGGTTGTAGACTGGCCAATAATTAGCTAAAACAGCCGGGTCCAGGGAGAGCTTCTTGAGGAGGGGTCTCACCACCGCCTCTTTCAAGGCAACTGGCACAAACCCCTCACCCAAAGAAGCCTCAACCACCCCCTGGAGCCAGCCTCATGAAACCTCCCAGGAGGCCAGCACCAACCAGGAGGGGCACGGGACCAATAAACATGTGGTGGCCTTCAGATGCTTTAGCAACCTGTCCATGTTCTCGGGAGCTGCAGGGTGAAATTCCCCCCAGGTAATAGACTCAAGACCTGCACTCATCCTCTCCTCCGGATCATGCCAGTCGGAGTCCAGACCACTCCGGATCTGATCAATTTTATCATGCAGATAACCACCAAAGTCCTCAGCACGGCCCCCATTAGCTGGAATGAAATATCATAGTATTCTGATGATATGCTTAACTTTTTTATTTGGCTACATTAAGATGTATAGCATTTCAGCTCATCTGAGATTATGCTGTCTCACATACTGATTGAAGTTTTTGGTTCACTTTATCTTATTATATATGTTTGACTCTTCTTTCAGAAGACAAATCAACCTTGTCTTGTCTTGTCTTATTGTAGCTTTTCCTTCCTGGCATTCGCTGATTTCATGCATGACAAAGTCATAGCTAATTTCAAGAAGAGAATTTAAGACACAGAACTTCAAATGAATAGAATTAGAGTTTTCCACTTGCAATATGGCTCATTAATTACTTCACTCTGATCCATTCCCTGATAATTTAAAAACGTTTTCATAGTTCATATGGAAAACTTCTCACTTTGTCCTAAATGGTTAATTATCAATTAGGATGACAACTGACAATATGTCAGCATTCTGTATGATACAATATCCATATAGTATTATCAGTATATGTTCCAATATAACAGTTGGGTCTGTATCCTGTGTACTGTTAGAATGTTGACTATATACTGAATAGAAGACAGAATTAGAAATCTTAATTCTTCCTTTCCTCCTATGAGATCACGCTTTAGCTATGTCCAGAAAGGTTGCAAAATATCTAACAATAGCAATGGCTTATAAAAGTTCCCTGTTTGCCTCCCTCTCACTATTAACTGTTTCCTGTACAAATTGATTGTTGCTTCATAGTGCATATAATTTTTAAAAAATTGGTCTTGGGTATAAATAAAATCAATCAATTAAGTTATTATCATCATCACAATGACAACAACTCCAGAGGTCTTTGTTAGTGGCAGCCTCTAACTATGGAACGTAGCAAGATTCATGGGCTTCCTCCCATGTTGACTTCTTGTAACACAGTGAAGGCTGTATCATTCTGGAAAATTTTGGGTGCTAAAGGAGGTTATAGCCTGCCTCTTGGAAGTCATGTGTCATTGCTGTTTCTCCCCCTCCCTCTCTCCTTCTCCCTCCCCTCTCACACACGCTCCAGGAACATTCTGATGACTTTTAGGAAGCTCTCAGCAGAGATCTGGGAGTGCATATTTAGCAAGGTAACTATTCTGTAGGGGTTGACAGGGAAAGGAGGCATCTTTGGCAAAGCTACTAGGACGGTTGGTTTTCTGGAAGATGGGTAACAATGTCACTTTCCAACAGTAAGACTATTTTGATATTTCAATTTGCATCATCTACTCTCGCATTTTAAATATACAATTTCAACTTTAGCTTTGCATTTTATAATGAGAAATTAATAAACATTTTACTCCAGGAAGAACAGGATGTGAGTGCTATTTTTAAATCATTTTCATACTTCGTATCTAAATCTACAGTTTCAGGTTTTTCAAAGGCTGGCTCGGGTTTTTGCACTGGAGGATCTCCATCTCAAAATAAGAATATCAGAGAGTAAGTGGAACATATTCAGCAACTAGCTGGCATCTGGCAGACTGATGCCCAGTAAATTGTGCTAATTATATGCAAATAAAATCTGTAAATTAGCTATGCTTTCATGCTCATGATACATTTCTGATGTGGCCCTAAGTGTTAAATATTTTGCTTCCCCCATATCATTAGCTGAAATCTTGCAATTTAATTATCAGTTATCAGAAAAACAGCATTTTGCTTTCCTGTGTCTTCTTTTTCCCTAGTCAAAAAGTTTTGCTTTCATGAAATGTCTTCTTGAAAAGAAATACAAAGATTTTTGCCTTTTAAAAGTGCGCGTTCTGATTCTGGGGAATGGGTTAGAGAGTAAAATTGAGTTGGATGCAATCTAATATAGTCCTTTCCACCTCCCATTGAAATGATAGTGGATCCAGTGATTTTTGTTAGTGGAAAACTGACTGAAAGTCATCTAAGGACCTCTAGCTTAGTCTAAAGATTATATTGAGCATCCCTAGAGTTTCCATAATCATCACATGAGAGGGAACTTTAGGCACATATGGCTTGTGTGTGGTCTTTTTGCATCCCAGGTACATCTCTGATCATCTACTTTGTCACTGAGAATGATATCATGGAGTGGATCCTTTGCCTTTTTTTCACCATCATCCATATTATTAAAGTGAAAGGAGAAACACAACATCCTTATTCTTCATATTAATTGCAGTAATGTTGTCAATAGGGCATAGAGTGAATAAATGTGTAACAGTCTTTGAACAACCTGAACTCCAAAAGTCATAATGGCTATGTCTCATCTCTTACCATATAAATAAAACTGTTTTCTCTCAGATTAAACATTACAATTTCAGCAAGGCTGGAGATATCTGCAAGAGATTGGATGTCTTTGTTACTCCTTGTAATTCACTGCTGAAATTTCCTTTATCTCTCCTGACGGGAATAGTTTGATGCAAACCTATGGAGGGATTTTGAGACTATGGCCAAGTTTGGTGGGACACAAGTGGTCCTGTGGTCTTAGTTGTATATGTCTCATATGGCAAAGCAACTTTGTAGTAGTAGCAGCGTTATGGAAATGGGAAAGAAACTTGATCCTTCATCTGGATGGAAATCTATCAGTCACCTGATAATTCTTCTCAAGCTTTTACTCTTTGAGTAATGGAAAAGGTAGGCATGCTTAAAATAAATGAATCAATTCTTTCATAAATTCGGGAACAAGATTGAGACACATGAATTATGACTAAGCCGAGTACCCCTTGTGGCTGTAGGCTAAACTGAGAAGTAAAAGAGATGTCAAGCCTCTTCCACTTTCGGCCAAAAAACCTATATGGATGTCCATGAAGAAGTCAATGTTGTTTACAAGCAACCTCACCCACATGTGTAGGATTCAAGCTAACTATATATAGGCATTCGACCTATAATACAGGAATTTCCTCAGACTTCTTGCCTTTTCTTGGAATCAAAGAGATAAGGTCCCATGGAACTTAGGGAAAGGGTCAACCTCTTGCAATGACTCAAGGTTATCTCCCCGCTTGATCCCTCCTCCTTTCCTTGGCAGCTTCCCAACAGTCAAACTCAACTTGAAGGTGATTTCATTTACTCTGCAGTTTGCACTATGGAATCTGCAAAGTCATATATACAATATAAAGGATTCAGATTGGAGAAATCTTATACTGTAGTTTGGCATTTAATGCATGAAATACAGAACATAATAGTTGGGGTTCTTTTCCTCCTTTTTATAAAGACAGCTGCAAAGAACTGATGCCTCTACATAAGAATTTCCTAACTTCATTAAAGGAAGTTTATTTATGGATCTAGTTCCTGTTGGAAAGCTGGCCTTCCGCTGTTCTAGAAAGACCTCTTCTTAATTTTTTATTTGAAAAACACAAGCATGGCAATAGATGTTGACTTCATAAATGACTTCCTATATACTAAACTTCCTATTTTTTTTAATACCCAAAGGGATAATTAGATAAATATGTAATTCTTTATGTATATGATCTTTTTACATTGATATAAGGAAGGGAAAAAGGAGATAGGAGATCTTTAGCTTTGGCTTAAAGAAATATTCTTAGATGTTTCAAGAAAAAATAAAAACCTGGCTGTTCCAATGATTGCTCTGATTGTTCACTGAATTTATTAGATGTATTGGATATAATGTAGAAAAGAGGAAAGAATACAGATTGCAATTCATTTTGAAACTGTAATGCAACCCCAATCCAAAGTCATTTGTTAGAAGGAAGTGTAATGTTTGGAAAACTGCCTGGAATAAAATTATTTTAAAACTAAGTTAGTGATCTTGTGATATAAAATATAAAACACCTTTACTTAGAAATCAACACCTGAAGTCATAGGAGAATCTTCTGATTATAACCGCACATAGTTAGAAGCATCATTTTCACCACAGTGAGGCAGGAGGCAGACAACAGTTATGTCAATTGTAACAATTTTTTAAAAGAAATTCTCTTCCCAAACCAGGAAAATGATTCTATTGATTTTGTTTCATCAGTTCTATCACCTCAGCCCTTATCTTCCCCCAAACAGGAAGTTACTTCCATTGTCAAATCTGTGGTTGACCCCTATTTTGTTAAGGACAAGTTTTTTGTACTCAGTGTTAGTTAGGACTGTGCATATTTTGTTGGATGATTTGACATCTCATTTCTGATCAACAGGTCAGTTCTTTGACTTGTGCAGCCCAGGCAAAGAAGCTGCTGTTTGTCTGGCAGAGCAGCTGATAAAAGCAGATTTATCTTGTTTCAACTTTTTTGCAGGATGAGACATTTCTCTGAGGCAGGTCACCTGTCATCTACTTTGGAAGCATCAGCTTAGGTGCATGTGTTGCGCATGCTCAGACCCTGTTGTTGTGGAGCAAAGTGGGATAGCTGGTCTGCTTATTAGAAGTAAAATTCATCTTTAGTTTGTGGGAGCTTCATTCACATCTCCATTGAAGCATTTACAAACCACATATGTCTGGTTACATTATAATCCATGATCTAGATTCCCACAATACATTCGACCCAAACTAAGGAAATGGGTAGGGTTATAGTTGCTATGTGAACATAGCTAATGAAGTGGCTGACTCCCACTGAAAGGTCTTTGAAAGGGAAGGTGAAGCACACCCTTACACTTGAACTATGGGAAGTAGTAATTAAAGTAAGGGTGTGGTTTCAAAGAGGTTTATTGCATTATCTAGTTCTATCTGGACCTGAATCTAAGGATATGCCACTGAGATCACTGAGATTGCATCTTTACTGTAGAACAGGGGTGTCTACAGGTCTGTGGGCCCGATCCAGCTTGTGACCTCCTTGGATCTGACTTGCCACCCTGGAGGTGAGCAGTGCACTCTCCTGGGTTGGCTTTGGTGGTGGCAGCGGCCCTCAATGAAATTGAGTTTGACATCCCTGCTATAGAAAGTAAATCAAGTAGACAAATTCCTCTAGCCCTAGCACTTGCAGCTTTAGTTCCTGTTTTCTCAGCAACAGGCTTGATAAATCTTCCATTCTTACTGTGGCCACATAAGCAGCTCCTTGCTTGTGTAGTCTTTGGCTTTCTTTCTTCCCTTGCAAGAAAAACTTTCTAGCTTGCTTCAGTTATTTGACTTATATGACCTCCCATCATATATACAATAATCCAGGTTGGCTCACAGCATAACAATAAAACAAAAAAGCAAACAATGATACTAACAATAAAATTTCAGCAAGAAAAAAGACTCCCCCATACATCTATTGGACTCCAGTTTCCTCCAAATTCAATGCTTGAAGGAAGAACCTGATAGCTATCCAGAACACTAAGGACAGAAGCAGCTATAGAGGCGGCATATTTCCAGGGTTGCAGCCAATGACAACAGAGATGGAACCTGAAGTATACTCACCCTATCCAAACTGATGAAGTAGATATCCTCAGGCAGTTCCAGAGGTAGCCTGGCCCCATGCCATGTATAGGGCATTATAGGTCACAACGAACCTTTTGATTTTGGACCCAGAATCAAACTGGCAACCAATGCAACTTGCGGAACAGTACATGTGCCTTTCTTTGGGCACTCAATATAGCTTGCATAGTTAATTCTACATCAACTGAAGCTTCTCAGTACTTTTCAAGGGTAGCCCCATGTAGACCACATTGCAATAGCTCAAATGAAAGATGACCAGGATAGAAGTGACTGAGTGAAGGGCCTCCCTATCCAGGAAAGGGTGTCACTGATGCAAAACAGGAAGTTGGGCAAAGGCTCTCCTAGCCATGGTTGCCACCTGTTCTTTGAGCAGGAGCTGTGCATCCAAGAGGACCCTTAGTCTATATAATAAGTCTGTCTGTGGTAGTACAACCGCATCAGAGGCCAAAGATGATAAACTCCTGGATACAGAGGGACCCATAACCATTCTGTCTTACCAGGGTTCAGCTGAAATGTATTGTTCCCCATCTAGGTCCCCACAGCCTCCAGATACATGACTTATTTCACCTGGGATGAAGATATATAATTGGGCATCATCATGGTACTACTGATTCCTCAGCCCATGGTGACAGATGATCTCATTCAGTATTTTATATAGATGTTAAGAAAGTGTAAAGAAAGCCCTGAGCCCTGTGGCACTTCACAAAGCAGGGCTATGAGCTGTACCTCTCAATTCTTATTAATATCGATTGGAACGGGCCTCAAGTAAAGGAGATGAACCAGCACAAAACTACCACCTACCTCCAACTCCCTAGGTTGGTCCAAAGGATTGATAGTGTCAAAAGCCACTGAAAGACCAAGAAGAGCAAGGATGTGTTAGGGTTATATGGGTTATGGTTCCTTTAAGCACCTAACTGGTTGGTTTACAAAATGGCTGACTAGCTGAGTCAT